>JAQQZT010000023.1:33920781-33933571 GCA_030068275.1 Clarias platycephalus | reverse complement strand
TAAATAATATGCGGCCCGTGAGACTTGAACTTGGACATAGTGCGGCCCACTGCAAAAAAAGGTTGAGAACCACTGCTATAGAGTATAGCGTCGGAGAATTGGCTCTTACATTCGGTGTGATAATACTATCAGAATAAAGCTATTGTGTGGTGCTGCTAACAAAAGATATTTGCGTGATTTCCACATCTTATAATCTCTGATGAATATCTCCTCACAAATCTCACATTTTATGTGTGATGTGAAATCCTAACATTACCATGTGTTTTAAAGAACAACAGAGAGAAGTACAGAAATCCTGGTTTTCTTAGAACACATGCAGTCTTTGGAAAAGACAGGCATAGCAACGTGCAGCCTGTCAAAATAAAAGCCTCTTAGGTGTCTTATACAATAAATAATTAGCAAACATATTTAGTCCTTAGTAAGGTTGATTGTTTTCTATTACACATAACTAACTAAAACCTTATTTGTGCGCACTCAAACACAGCCCTCCCCCTTTACCTCAGTGTAGCGCTCTTTGTTGATTAGGTAGACGAGCAGCAGGAGCTGGAGATACGCCTCCACTTCAGGGATGAGAGGAGCTGCTGCTGCTTTACCAGTACGAGGCCTGAACTGAACATCTCCCTCTGTGTCCATGGGCTGGGGATACACACTCAGATTAAACAAACACATATACACACACATCTGAGAGCTGAGAGTGATGATCTGAGAGCAGATCTGTGTTTACAATCACTTTGAACTACTGAACACTTATATCAGGTGTGTGTGTGTGTGTGTGTGTGTGTGTGTGTGTGTGTGTGTGTGTGTGTGTGTGTGATGTATGCGTGATACCTCCTCGAGGAAGCCAAGCAGGAACTCCTTCCCCGCAGCATTGGAGGTGTAGAAGCCAGAAATTGCCTTGTGGAGGACGTTGGGGTTGAGTCTGCGGCTAGTGGAGGGAAGAGCTCTCAGCGCTCTCAGGACGAAGCGGGGTTCCTTACCCGACACGGCCTTCTCAATCTGCTTCACATGCTCCTTAATATCTGCAGGAAAATAGGAGACATCAACCACGCAAACTTCAAACACATGTGAGTTACTTAAGGAAGCAACAGCATCGAAAGAGAGATAGGTGGAGGTGAAGGATGCACTTGCTAACAAATTAGAAAGGAACTGAACATTGATTTAAAGACCTATATAACTGTCTAGAACCGAATTAGAACGCAGATTTCGATGCCTCAATTGGTGGTACTTATCCTGGAAATATTTTTCCTCCGATTTGCCTTATCCTTTTGCCAGATAAGGCAAATATGTTTATATATCTGGAAAAGAATTGCTGAAATTTAAAGCTGGTTTGTAGCATACAAAGAATACCAACTACTTTGCAATTATTTGTAATACTTGTTACTTATTGTAGTTGGGTTAGGCATCATTTAACAGCTTTTTATATAGTGTTTATTTTATATATATTTTAGAATGTAAAAAAAAATAATTTTTGTATGCAAATTTTCACAAAAATATTTGAAAGGTGTTTTCAAACTCTGCGTGCAAACAAACAAGGCTAAATAAACAGGCAGCACATCACTAAGGCCAGAGCTCAGAACATCATGTTCACATATCACTACAGGGGTCTTGTACTAAGAGGTCCTTCATGTGATTATTATTATTTTTTTTTTTAAACACACTTTGTATAAATTCACAAATTATTAAACTAAATGTCCAGTTTGGTGTAAACGCTGCAGGTTCAGGCACATGTAAATTTCTGAATCGTATTTAAGAGGTCCATACTGACGGTCGCGCATGCTCTGCAGAGAAACACAATTTTTCTACATGCTTTGACTAACAGTGCCATGTTTGTTCACCAAAGTGTGTTTAGATCTTAATGTTTTTACTTGGTCTTACTCTTCACCTATGGGTAGATCGAGGGGAGCGTTAGTAGACTGGTTCTCTGAAATGTGAAATTAATAGAAAACTCCAAATAAATATAAATATTGTGTTAAAGGTCCTATGTGTTTGCTGTTAGTTGTATGTAGGAGACCACTTCTGTGCTGCGAGTAATATGGCCCATTCCGCTGGCTACCATGTTTCCCCACACTGAAGCCAAAATCTGCTTTCTTTTTTATGAATTTGAAATGTTTATACTTTTGCATTTGAGGTGTTTCCTCTACGATCCTACAGATGGTGCTCTAAACAATTCCCACTTTGACAGGAAGCACACTGTGAATGGAGCGATTTTGAACAAAATATGAAAAAATATCAAACTGGGATATTGGTAAATTCGTGATACTTAAAGAATTGCAACACAGATCGAATCGCCACCGATGTACTGATAATATCTTATTTGGTCATTTACAGAGGTTGACTTTAATAAATAGTAAAATAAAACAAATTGATACGACAAGTCGACCATGTTATTACCTGGGATATTCATTCACCCCCAGTTCACTCTTAGATATGAACAACAAAACAATGTAGAAGTCACTGCAACAATAAGTGATGAATATGCGATTTGCTTTTATATTCCTATGTAAATATATATTTTTGCACACAGAGTTGTCGTGGTTTTATATATAAACAAATACAGCACTGCTGATGGAGATTTATCAGTAATCCTACAGGAGCAGTAGACCGGGTCACGTGACATGCCGCGGTGTGACAGTGTTTATATCGAATCGTCCGGTTCCTTACTGCTTCTAGTTGTTTAATGTTTACGACAAGACGTGGCGTCACCGAGACGGCGCGTGCATCCTGCATTCCAATACATGATTACAATAAAAAAAATTGCAGTAAAGATCAGTACAGGTTAACCAAGGTAGACGTTAGCATGACCAGCTCATTCAAAGCACTAGCTAGTTGTGATAAGCTAACTCAAGCTAAGCTAATGTATTGTTCATTAATCACGTTCCGAGAATAAAGTCATTTTCTTGACTCTGCCCTGGTGAACGGTGATGTGTGTAACAGAAGGAGTGTGTGTGATTAAAACCTTCCAGGGTGATGGAATCCTGCTCTCTGGCCGGCCTGGCCGCGGCAGCGCTGTCCTCCTCCGGCATCTCGACATCCTGCGCCTCGGCGCCCTGCTGCGGGCTCTCCTTCTGCTTCTCTGCTTTACTCTCCTTCGCCTTCTCGCGTCTTTTAGTCGTTTCTTTCATCCTGACTCTGACGCGTTATACACCGCAAAACGCAAGTCTTTTAAACACTCTAAATCCGCTCAGACACCAGGGCCGCGAGCGCGGATACAATGACTGGCAACTATTTGAGCGCCGAAAAGGATTGTGGGAGTCAGAGCGTCACGAGCGCGCAGGAGCGAATCGAACAGGCAAGATGAATCGATTCCGGAGGAGTCGAGCACACGTCGTTCTTTTCTTTCTTTTTCTTTCACACTCGTTGCTGATTAGACACCATGCTGGACACACTGCTTTTAAAAAGAAAAGCTCATGAGAGAAACGCACAATCTTACTGATCCCTCTGATGAAATTTTTTTTTTTGGGGGGGGGGCATGAATAATCTCACTACCACACATTCCTAGGTCATGGCCACAACATTTCATCTCGTTCTTACACTTTAGTAAGTCATGGTCACAAAATATATCCCCCCTGCCCCTAATGTCACCAAACAGCTCCGTACACTCTCCTTTAATATTTCATTATTTGTTTTGTACAGATTAATATCAGAAATATAAAATTTCTGTGCTAATATTTTGAAACATCACATTTCGACAAGTCATGTGTAAATGGATAATGTCCGTGTTATGTCAGTCTTTGCACACTCCTGACATGCTGCATAGGTGTTCAGCAATAAAACATGCATTTCCCCGGCCGACTACCTCCACATAAACACATTACTGTTATTTCTTGTGTCAAAAACTTATGCACTATTCTACAATATTATTAACCACATAACTAACTGGGGTTTCTGTTACAGTCAGTTTTTGAGATTTAAAAGCCTCTGAACACTCTGTTCTGCATCCCAGCCTTCTGGAGCCTTCATTTACAGAAGACATTTAGCACAGTATGGTGAGGAGACTCATAGCTGCAGTAAAACATTTGAACGGTGTAAATGTTTTAAAGAAGGCCGTGAGTGGAACACCCGATCCTTAAAAATCAACAGATAACTTGTTGCCAACTTGTGGAAGAGATGCATCTGTGTGGGAACGGTACGCACAATCATTCACCAGCACATTACAGGAACTCGGCTGAGAGTTACTGCCACATTCCTCGTAAAGTCCTGACCTCACTCCAAGCAATTTCTACATGTGTCGCCAATTAAAGGAGTTCCTGGGAGGCCAGTGTTTCAGACTTGAAACAGGCTGTTTAATCATGGCTCCGGTGTTCTAAGGAAACTTTCTACTTTGATGGTATACAAGCACTAGAGAAACATTGGGATAAGTGCATTAGTGCAGCAGTACAGAGAAATAAAAAGAGTATTTACTCTGTGTACTGTGTTCTGTTATTCTGCATGGTCAAAAGTCCTGGTTTGACTTGAACGCCCTCGTACATGATCTACAGTGAGTGTGTGAATATTTCTTCTTTATTCAAGTGTGTTAAGTACAAACCAGACTTTTTTGTAGTTTGGCGTTAACTGACTACAACTGCTAGTATCGTTATTTCATTTTATTATAGATTTTTAACAGTATGTACCTTAACACATGGACTAATACAGATTAGAATCACAATATGATAAGGTTACACATGATCTTACGTCATAAGAACGTGTGTAAACGTTACCACCGTAGACGGAGGAAAATCAGGACACCTGTCTCTGTGGCTAACTAATTAGCATGGCGGTGTTGTGTCGAAGTTGGTTCTCCCATCGAGATGCGCTTTCTTAGCCCCACCCCCGTGAAAACGGCACCGGGTGCGCGCATTCAGAGCAAGACTCACCCGCGAGCGGTTAAGCGAGTAACACCGAGCTTCTACGGAGCGTGGTAAAGACCAAAATTGACATCCCTGGAATGGAAGACACGGAGAATTTCACGCGCCCGGAAACGAAATTCATCACATCATGTGTTTTATTTTTTATTTTTTTAATCACTCTATACATAAACCTGATATATTAATGCCATAATCTGATTTATTAATGCTATTTTACAAATGGAATCATTTTATTTGGTACCTTTTGATAGGAAACTTTATATTTTACAGTACCAGTGCTGATTCCTTTTATACTCAGTTTGTGTTTATTCAGTTCATTATAGTTCATTTTATAACCTAGTGGGTTGATATCACGGCATTAAATGCAAATGATCTCGCATTATTATTATTATTATTATTATTATTAATAATGTCCTGAAGACCCCATTACCTAACAGGGACAATTCCAGATGTGTTTCTGTTGCTATAATGATCAGAATGTGTTTCTGTTTCCCTTGCTATAACAAACATTTAGCATGATGAATGAACCTCAGCTGATTCACTTGTGGGGTGTAAACATGTCAGTGGTGCCATTTTGACAGCTGTGGGTATGATCTGGTAGCATGAACTCTAGCCATCAGGATGTGTTTCTGCTGCTATAATCAACATATTACAGATTACATAATACAGTTAAAGCTACTACTACTTATGTAGAACGCGAACATATGAACATACTTAGTGTTATAATGATGAAACACAGAGAGCCGCAGTAACAGTCTGATACATTACTGGGAAACAGTATCTGACGGTGACAATTCTATCCGTTGGGATGTGTTTCCCTCTTGCCTCAGCAGCAGTCAGGCTTGCGCCTCGCCATGGTTACACCAGAGCCCGCGTACTTGTGCACTAAACAGTATGGTAAGGTCACGAGCCGCCTCACAGCCTCTATGATGACGTAGAACTCTCACGCGCTGCGTAGTGCGCGAGTATGCGACTGCTATAAAGGGGGGCAAGGGTGGGGAGGGGATGTCTGCGTGACAGGGCGTGGACTGGAGCCGGCCGGAGACAGCAGCAGTGCGCGCACGCGTTATAACACACGCATTCATCACCAAGAGCGGAATAAAAAGCTCCGAGATCACAGATAAAGGTAGAAAATACTTTTATTATCGCGTAGTATTCATCATTATACCATAAATTCTTTCATATTGAGCCCTTGTTATCCCTGCGCGTGCTGATGTTTCTGTGAAGACGTCGTGTAAATAAATATATAAAATATTACTGTAATAGCTTTGTGTCTATCCAATACAGACATATTTATTTTTATTTTTTAAATGATTTCTGTATTATGTGATATGAGGAGTATTTTCA
This sequence comes from Clarias platycephalus, assembly GCA_030068275.1. Taxonomy (NCBI): domain Eukaryota; kingdom Metazoa; phylum Chordata; class Actinopteri; order Siluriformes; family Clariidae; genus Clarias; species Clarias platycephalus. Next base: position 33,927,380 of record JAQQZT010000023.1, on the reverse strand, counting down.
GTTGGATATAAATATGTCTGAGAAATGTGGTTATATTTAGTCTAGCCCTGTCACAAGGTTCTTAAATATCTGCGGCAAACATTCCTCCAAACACACACATTTACACATTGAATATGTTTTTAACATATCAATATAGGTTTACATAGGTTTCATGATAACATTAAAAAAAAATAAAAAATCTAATCTAAGGACTCCTTATAATAAACGCAATCAGTGATGTGGGGTTGCCAGATTGGCGGTAACTGCTTCATTTTAAACACTGATCTAATTAAAACAAATAATTTCCTGCACGTTGAGTAAGTATAAATACAATTTAATTTTAAACAGTATTTTAGATTTTGTTGTCAAGCCTGATATGGAGTTACATTACCAGGTAGTGTTTAGAACTCAATCTGGCAACCCAGAGCTGCATTACACAGCAAAATCCATCAATTTACAAAACCCTAGATTTTGTTTGTATGAAAATTACTTTGGATTTTTACAGATCGCAAACTCGCAAACCATAAACAATTAATAATATAAATATTATGTTACGTTTCTTTTTAAAATAATATCTAGGATTGTATATGTTTGAAATATATTTATATGAATATTATTTTTAGAAGAAGCTGTTTATGGTGCTGTACAGGGTTGCCAGATTTTGAAGAGATAAATTTCAGCCTAAAATTCTAATTAATCCTAATTCTTTATATTAGATAAATGTAATAAACAACCATTTCAAAAAACTTTTTTTCATCTATTCACATTCAAATGTCTGCACTTTGTCCCCTTCTTTAAAAAAACAACAACAACAACAACATGAATTTAATAGAATATATTGCATATTAACATATTCTATTAATTTATAATTTCTTAATATTTATATTTTAATTTTAGCATTATTGTAATCACAAACACTCTTCCCTATACGCCACACCCATTCAGGCCGCACCTATCACAAAAACCATATCTAAATATTGTTAAAAAAAACAAACAACATTTTAATTATAGCTCACATTTACACAATTTAACCAGATTGTAGAGGGAGGTAAAAATTATGTTGGTATGTGTTACTGCCAGAAATTATCTGATGTCCATCACAATAAACATGTCCTTCATTTTTGACAGAAGTGCCATGTAAAGTCTTGGTTTTGTTGTTAACATGCAGATTAAAATGTTGGACATCACGAGCAACCAGTTCGACTCGTTCCTGTTCTGGAGGCAGCCCATCGCCACCCTCGACCTGTCCGAGCTCGAGGACCTGGGACTTGCCGAGCCGAAATCCAAAGACGGGAAAAAGGGAAAGAGTTTCCCTAAACTTGATGAAGGCGATGATGACCTGGAGCTGTCCGAATTCTCCACCTTCAACTACTGGAAGGAGCCGATCGCCAGCATCGACACGCTGGATTTTAATCTGCTATTGCTGTGAAACTGTTCCCTCACATGGCTACAAGCCCACCCCATCACCATGTCTGGCACCACAGCTCCACCCCCACATTTACAGCTCCTCCCCTGAAACTGCACGCCTCCTGATTATGCATAATTAATTTATATTCTTTTCATGTGTTTTCTGTCCTAACGCAGCAGAGAGTCTCAAGTGTTAAAGTAAAGAAAGCAAAATTACAATTTGATGGATATGAAAGTGTAAAAGAGGAGCAGCTCATGAGCATCAGCTCATCCCGCAGATCACACACACACTCAAAGTGGCTGCGTTTGCATCAGCTGTAAATTGTATTATTCTGATTCTCAGTGTTCCAGTCCTGTGTGATGATTTATAATGCCTTTTATTAAACATGGCCAAGTGAAATGTGAATAAAGGACAAAAGTGTTTTCTCAGTGACCACTGTGTTTGTTTTATTATCACCTTAAACATCACCTACATTCACATTATAATACTGTAGTTATTACTGGCATTTTTTAAATAGTAAATTAATTTATAATCTGTAACGTCAGAATTATATATAGAAGACAAACTGGATATTGTGGAAATGTATTATGTATAAATGTTATCGTGGTGCAAATGGACATGTCATCAGATATTAACCAGCATATTTATTATAATGATTTATATTTAAAATATTATACAATATGATGTCTTAATCTAGCGTAATAGTGAATTTTATTTAGTTATTTTGGAAAAAAGCATTTAAGTATTATAATATTAAGCATCTGTTGTATAAAAGCATTTATGCATTTCAGTCATGAAAATATTAACTAATCCCAGTAAAAATATTCAGTTTAGATTATTCTGCTTAATATTTATTGGTGCAGGTGTTTGTTTACATTGAACAAGTAGCTTATTAGTAGCTTGTTTTAAAATAGATTATTAAATCCAGCACGTAACTATTCACAACACCACTTTTACTCAACATTTAGATTTCATTTATGGTGCAGGTTAAACTTCAGCCAGATATCTCAGTACAATACTGCAAAGTGTAATTGAATTCTGTCTAGCGTTCGATTTAAGACGCACCCACACTATGACAAAGTTTGCTGTGAAAACATGCGGTTTCTAATCTGTCACATAACTTCACTTTTAGTCAACATTTTGATTTCATTTATGGCGCAGGTTTAACTTCAGGCAAGTACCTAAGAATTGCAGAAGTTTCCTTAAATTCTGTTCAACCAGTTTTGCCTGATGCTGTGACAAAATCTGGTTGGACATACATGTAGGCAGAAATTTTTCTAAAACTGGTTTCGGGTCCTCCAATGTATGAAACGTAAATATATAATTGAATAAGCGAGTTCTGACCAATGTACAGTACAGACAAAACCTTTATTTTATTTATATAGATGTGAGGGGTCAGTTTTTCTCCAGACCGACAGGTGGCGATAAAAAAGGTGTCTACTTCGCCAGAAAACTCTTTTATATATATATATATATATATCTTCTTTAATGTATTTTTCGTAATCATTTTAAACACAGATAATTTAAAATTCCAGAGCAGTAATATATCATTTAAATAGAATAACGAATAAAACACTAACAATGAGCAAATAACAAACTAATACAACCGTGAGCGCAAAACGTTTTAAATTTAAAACAAGCGCAAGTTAAAACGCTTTAAGGGTTAAGAGAAAGAAGAAGTAGCTGTAGCCAATTAGCGCCACCGAGCGGCTGGGTGTTGAATGTTTTCTTGTTCCCCATATAAGCGCCCTACCGTGAGTGTGTGTTAGTCATTTATCCGCCCTTCTTAGTGCACTCTATCTCTGGTACTGTGGGATTTGGGATACGGCTTGAAAAAGTGTTTGTGGGGGAAGAGACTTGCTAAAAGTGGACCAAAAGTTGAGATAAAGTGAAAAAGCGTGCGCGTGAACGTGAGAAGGTGTGTAAGTTTATATTGTACGTTAATACTTATTTACAATGTTAGAGCGTTGGTGTTTATTTGGTCTGAAGGTTTACGTGCTAACAGTCTTTTAGGCTAACATTAGCTGATTAGCGTGCTAGCCATGCTAACTGCGCGCGCTGCCTGGGTCAGTTTTCCGTTTGCGCTGCACTTTAAACCTGTACTTTATTTACATTATTAATCTTATAAATAAATATTAATCTCTTATAAATGAACGATTAAGAATCGTATGTTTTTGTTGTTTTTGTCCTGCCGCCGCGTGCGGGGTGTTCTCTGTGTGTTTATTAGTTTAATAACATGACTTCAACTTTTACTCACAGGATTTTATTACACCGTGTAAATAATATTTATTTTATAATGTTAATTTAACTTATTGCTTTAACTTCACAAGTATATAAATATTTATAAATATTAGTGTTGTTTGATGTGTAGTTTAGATATAAATTATATATAAATGTTTGTTTTTTGTCTCAGATTTGAATTAGTTTTTCTCCAAACTTAAATCTGTAATTAATTATGAATGAGAGAAATTTAAATTTATTTATGAATGAATTAAAAAACATTGATTTATTTAATACACAGAGTTATAATGCACATTATTTTATTAAAGAAAGCTGCTGTAAATAATACACGAGTTTATCATTAATACATAAACCTTAATAAGCACACTAGTAAAAAGTTAGCCTTTTAATAAAATAAATATTTATACAAAAATAAAATCTAATATCCAAAGATGAATAGTCCAGTTTGTTTTCCAAGATTTTATTTATAAAAGTTTAGCCGTGCATCAGTTTGTAGTTATTTTTAATAAATACTAATAACACTATATATTTATAAATAATGTAATATATATTTTTGTTGTTTTATAATGTGATAAGTTTCAGCTATGATGCACCACAGAATCACAAACTCATCAAGCAAAACATGACAATAATTTCTTCCCATCAAAAGTTTGTGCCCCATCCGCAGTTCTTAATCCCGTGTCGCCCCCTTTAGCACAAGTGAGATCCTGCAGTCTGTTGTTGTAAGATGATGGCGATGATGATGAGAGCCTTTACTGTCTCAGTATAAAGCCTCCAGGTCGTGTAACATTCCCAGGTTGTCCTGCATGAGCCAGACATTTGAGAACAACAAAAAGCGTCTGAGTGATGTGAAGGCCAGGGGGCCGTGAGGGGTAACGCAGTGCTTATGGTTAGAGCCAGAAAGTTCAGCTTTGCTCTAAATGACTTGAGCCGTGTCTAGGTGCAGTTTGGTGTGATGTAAGCTCTCTGTTTTGTTGAATAGTACTTGCTTTATTCCTGACCACGCAGCCCGTGCTTGATTAGGTTCCTCCTCACTGTGTGTCTCAAAGCAGCCACAGCGCTTTCCTGCAGGGAGGCCTGGACGCCAGCTGAAGTTGCTCATGGGTTTTTCAAAACAGTGTTCCTCAGGCAGTCGTGGCTGAAAACCCCTTGTTTTCCGTGTCTTCATGAGAGCTTGAAAAATAGATAAGATGTACTGTAGAATAAGGTTTCCAGATGATCGCTTCTGTTTTCTGAAAACTGCATAGTATTTTCCAAATTTTGCCAAGGAGACAACATCAAAAAGTTTTGAGATTTGCACGCCACAGATCCTGTTGCTTTCCTCGTGCATCCTCCCTCAGATGCTTCATAACCTGACGGTAGAATTCAGTATTGATGCTCTGGTCCCTGGGGATGAATTCTCCATTCACAATGTCGCAAATGTTGAAAAAACGATGAGCATGCACTCAGCCGAGCTGTTGACCTGTCTCGCCTCTTTTGGTCGTGGAGATGAAGGCTTCTGCTTCGTCTGAGAAGTCTCGTCACCGGTACTGATGGAGTTTGTGGCAGGAACGTGATGTTCTTTCTGTTTCTGGGTCATCAACCTGGGGTCGAACTTCAAATCCCATGTTAGGATCGTCCGCACTGTTCTGTTTGACACTTGGACAATAGCAGCAGTGTTGTGGATTGTTCTCTGACGATCCTCATGCACAAATTGGCAAATAGTCTTGACATTTTTGTAGGGCTGTAGCTATCGAATATTTTAGTAATCGAGTATTCTATCAAAAATTTAATCGAGTAATCGGAGAAAATGTACTTTTGCTTAATTAAACTGCCATGTAAAATATATAAGAGAAACAAAGATTAATTCTAGAATTAATTTTAATTATTTCTAGAAAAATCTACTTTTATTTTTTTAAAATGCATACAGCATTTTATCCAAAATCAACATTGTCATTATTCACAATACAAGGAATAGCTTGAAGTTGACTGAGATGAATTAAGTACATTACAGAGCCATACATTCTTATTTTAAAGCCTTTTCTCAGATGCAAAAAACAAAAAAACAAAAAAAAGGTATTTCAAATGACTTAAGTAAAAAAAAAAAAAATTTGAATAAATAAGGCAAACATTAAAATAAATAATTATACAAAAACACTAAGCTGTGCAACTTAACTATCAGAACTAAAAGTTTCTAAATCTACAGCTCAGGCATAAGTTAAGCCTCGTTGAGGGTCTTCCTGATCTCTCGTCTTCCAGTGATGCTCTTCCGCTTGCCACTCAAAACACCTTGAACGACTCGTTGCAGCATCTCACTGCTGTCCGTGATGAAATGGTTGTAACACACATGATCAGAATAGCACCGTTTGCACAGCTCCCAGTGTACACAAGACTGGGTTATGAGGGTCTGTGACGTGCAGCCTTGTGCGACCATCTGTTGGCGTGTTACAAAACTAGTCTCAAGACTTTTTGATATATTTATATATCATATTAGTTATGTTTCTGATAATAGTGTAAACTGAAGAGCTTTACCCTTTTCCTCCTTACAATGAGGCGTGTGTTGAGCATGCGCTGTTACTATGGAAACAATAACTCATCATAGCGAGTGTCTTAATATAATCTTACACTGCTGTTACAAAGAGCTAATCAACAGCTTCTAACCAATCAGAGCGCAGGACTGCGAGCAGCAGCAGTGTGTATCAGTGTGATATTAGCAGTGTGTGTGTGACTGTTTGTTTGTATATTGACAGTTGTTGCAGATGTCTCTGGTGGATTTGGGGAAGCGGCTTTTAGAGGCTGCGCGTAACGGTGAGGATGAAGAAGTGAGGAAGCTGATGGCCAACGGTGCCCCCTTCACCACAGACTGGGTAAATACAAACACACACATTATTTAAACACATACTGTACACACACATATAAATATATATACTCAGCAAAAAAAGAAACGCCCCTTTTTCAGGACTGTGTATTTCAACAATAATGTTGTAAAAAT
>JAQQZT010000023.1:33804876-33825870 GCA_030068275.1 Clarias platycephalus | reverse complement strand
ATCAATAATTATCGATATCGACCGATATGAAACACTGATATCGTGATACAGTTTTCAGCCATATCGCCCAGCCCTACGTTAGCCATTAGCTGATAATTGCTAACCTACCCTTCTTAAGTGCTAAAGAGCACTAGGTTAGCTAAGTTATCTAGAACTCAAATGGAGAGTTACATTTAAAAAAAATAATACTCAAAGTTAGAGTTAGGCAAAGCAATTAAACATAGTACAGAATTAACTTTATTAATTAATGCTCTTTTTATTCACACAAGTAATAAAATATTTCGTAAACTCCGTTCTGTGACTTGGCAATGTTAACATCAGCAAGCAAGCTGCTTTTACCTCAGAAGGCCTTTAGAGGGCAACATTGCGCAGGCCTAGTAAAAGGTAGAGAGACTCACATGACTGAAAACCTTACCCTGACCCTGTGAAGTGTTTGTACTATACACTGTGTATTTGAGGACATTTCATACTGGCAGTAATACACAACTGATGCAACAAAACTATAAATGTCATCAAATACAGTTAACACTGAAGTAAGAAATATTTTTAAAAATGTACAAATAAGGACAAAAGTATAACCTAACCAGCTGTGTAATTATCTCCCAACACCAACAACGCACTGTGACATCATTATAACGATATCGACATCACGGTGTTGGTGTTTAGTGTGTGGTGGAGTGTGTGTGTGTGGGGGGGGGGTTGTGGTGGGGGGATCGGTGGTTCTTCAACTGTGTTTACAGGGTGGTCGGAGATGTTTAGGTGGTAGTAACGGTGTTTATGGGTGCAAAGTGGTATTTAGGGGTGTGTGGTGGTGTTTACGGGGTGTGCACCGTTGCTTCGGGAATGCATGTTGGTGGTGTGCTGCTTTAAGGTGTGAAGGGCGGTACTCACCGGGACACTGGACTGGTGCTGCATGAGCGCCTGTTCCCATATGGACTCCCATCCCGGTCATAGCTGGAGGATCTCCGGCGCGAGTATGGACTCTCGGATCTCTGCCTGCTGCGGCGGGAGCTCTCCCGGTAAGGGCTTGGGGACCCTGTACGGCGCCGGGACGAGTACCCGTCCTCTGGGTCCACGGGGGAAGAGGCAGAGACGGAGACACCACCACCGCCACTACCTCCAGTTCTGGAAGAGCCTTTACGGTTTTTGGAAGCCTTGCGTCGGCTGCGGTCCGAGTGCTCACGCTCGTGTTCGTGCTCGGCCTTGTTCCGGTGCGAGCGACGAGACGACCTGTGGGACGAATCGTGTGATTCTTTAGTTTTGCTTTTTTGCGACGCGGACCCGGAGGACTCTGCTGACTGCAGAGAGACGGAAGACGTATGCGACTCCGCAGGCGCTCGCCTCAAACCCGAGTCCCCTTCTGGCCGAGAGGCACCGACTGCGGACGCGAGCTTGTCTCTGCTTTTCCGCTTTGGGTCTTTCACGTCTCGGTCAGCCGTTTTCCTCATCTTGACATCTCTGTCTCCGTCCTCGCCCGACTCTCGGACCCGATGCGGGTCTTTGGACTTTTTTCTTGAGCGTTTGCGTTTATGAGTCCGGATCTCTTTGTTACGGTACAGCTCATCCTGTGTTTTGTCGGCCGGAGGTCCGGGAGGGTCCAGGAACTCGTCCGAATCGGAACTTATGTCATCATATTCCACCAGGGGTTTAATGGAGACGACAGGGGGCTCCACCGTCTCGTCTGCACGGCTGCCATGTTTGGACGGTTTGTAGCGTTTATTGTGCTTCGACGATGATGAAGAAGACGAGGAGGATGAGGAGCCTGTAGATTTGCTCTGATGAAGCCTGGAGTCGGCGTTTCCGGTGGAGGCCGTCGTTTGTTGTTTATATTCAGGTTCCGACTTCCGCTTGGTGACATGATGTCGGTCCGAGCCAGGCATGCCTTATTCCGCCGACCACGCTCCCTTCTGGGGAAAGATTAAAAACACAAACACACTGAAACACACTCACCCAGCGGGTAACACACATTATCAGCAGCAGCATTGTGCACTTTAATGGAGTTTAGCTCACAGAGTTTGCGCTGCTCACGGCTTTATCCGGAACTCATCCCCGGCCGAGTGCTCCTGCAGCGCGCGCGCCTCTCTGCTCCGCTGGCGTTCAAAAACACCAACACTCAAAACATAAATCTCTCTTTAAACTTCCTGCTCGATCTCTGTTCCGCTCAAAAGTAGGCCTCTTTCAGCCTGACGGAAAAAATAACCCCGAAAACAATGTAAGGACACTGCGTACTTTCTCCTTGCCTGGTTTAGCCAGTTAGCCGTGCTAATGCTAAGCTAGCCAGCTAGCGCGCGAGCGAGCGCTTTCTCAAGAAAAAAAAAACACAAAAAGATGAACGGATTAAAGTCTCCTTTTCAATTATTTATCCTTTCCCGTGGATTTGATTCTTTTAAAGATTCAGAAACGAACAGAAATCCATCATACGATGGACAAATGTTTCACTTAAACTGAAAAAGAAAAAAACTTGCAAGCCGGTTCAGTTCTGTTTACATGATTCGCTTTTAATGTTTCTCATTAGTATCTTTATCAGTTTTTTATATTTATCGGCAATAATCATAGATTCGTGTGCAGAATTTATTCCAGTTTATTTTTAAGCAGCTCTGGTAGGAAACCAGGCCGATATTTAGGGCGATGTTCGTGGATTTAAAGAAACGCTTCACGAGCCCGGAGCGGCCATTGTTGCGAAGCTGACCACTGCGCGTTCTCGCTGCCTGTGCGCGCGCTCCCGCTGATACAATACTACATCTCGCGCGGGGTTACAGAACGGATCTGACGTTCGGCGCATGCGCTTTTTTTTTTTTTTTTTTTAAAGATATGTGTAGAAGCGTGAGTATTATTACTGCAAAGAGGGTTTTTTTGTTATATCGGAATAATTATATATTTAAAAAACATAATGCGCTGAAATATATGTAGAAATTATATTTAGAAATTAAAACAATGTATATACATCCGTTTAAAATTTAAATCCCGGAAGTGTTGTGAAGCCAGGTGAAGGAGTTGCTAGGCGACCACCAATCAGATTATTCACGGGATTGGATTTGGCCGCGATCGTTGATTGTTCTTCGTGTTTTTTCCCCCATTTTATTTCCATAAATCACGTTTTATTATTATTCTTTAATTTGTATTTTATAATAATAATTATTGTTGTTGTTGTTGTGACGGTGCAGTAAAAAAATCAACAAATACACCTACAAAATAAATTATCCTGCCATAGTAATGATTCAGCGGACAGCGAAACCAAACCGGTTTATAAGTTTTTGCTTTCTGACCAAACAGGAAGTGAATACCTCCGTGTTGCCATGTTGGAGGAAAAGCCACCCAGCGCACATGCGAATTTTAAGCGCCTAAGCTACCATACACACAGCATATACAATATATCAACGCGTTTCTGTGTGCGTGTGTGTGCGCGCGCCGCATTTATATACAGTATGACCTTAGCACGCTGTGTTTATTGAAAAATATTTCAGTTTATCAGCTTGTAAAGATAAAAGAAATCGACCAGCAGTGAGAGCGCGTGACCTTTGTAATGTGTATAATTTCACCAGAGTGGCGCGCGCGCACACACACACACACACACACACACTCTCATTATCACTAACAATGTTGAATATGTTTTTCCTGCAGATTTCCAACATGGTGTGTTAATAACTGTCCCCGGGGTGTAGAGACACCTTCAGGACCCTCACCTGAGCACTGAACACAAACCTGTTGTGCAGCATGATTAGTTCCTGTCGTGTTTAAACCAGGCTGTGAACCAGGCTGAGGCTGATAATCCTGTAAAACACGACTCTGCTCTGTTTTAATGGAGTGTCATAAATAATTAGGGCTACAGGGAGTACAGCTTTAAGAATGTGTGAACACATGATGAAATAGTGATAGAAGACAATTACAGTACACACTCTATAGTTCCTAACCTGAAGGATTCCAGGTTAGGAACTAGGTACAAGAGAAAAAATCTTTTCCAATTTCCAAAATTAATAAAGTAAGAGAATAGTGTAAGATTTTCTGATGTTGTGTGAACTTTCCCATGTCACATTGTCCATAAAATAACCCCATCATTGCACTTCCCCATTCATCAATATGGTAACACGTCCTATAGCCCGTGTCCAGACCAACATACATACATACATACATACATACATACATACATACAAATAACTTGTGTCTGCTGGAACTCTTACATATGACCGGAAAATGGTAATGTGTATCCTATCGTCTGTCGGTTTGTCTGTCTCTGTGTCTCTCTATGACTTACATGTTAATGACTTTTGCTTTATTTTGGATGTACTGTATTAGACACAGCACACCTGGCTAAAAGGCTCTCTTTGCTAATAATAATTGGAGAACTTCAGATACCTCATTCGTGTGAGTCTGTTTGTCCCTCTCTCCTGGTTCGGGGCCAGCTGGTAAGTGTATCAAGGCGGAGTGGAGGTATCAAGCAATAATAATTCTTTTTTTCATTTCATTTTAAAACTTTCAAAACAATTGGAAATGGTATAATAAATAACCACAAGAAAAAAGAATAAAGTTTGATAAAAGATCTGATGAAGGAGCTTTTTATGTGTTTTTTAGGTTCTGGTTTAATTAATTTCATGGAATTGCGAACCACAGCAGGGCATAATGGTCACATAGGGAATAAAACCCTATAGTTACAATAGTTATTGTTCACACCCTGATGCTGATTATTGTCCTGTAACAGCACATCCTTGAGTGATTTATTGCTTTTATACCAGAGCAACTTACATACAATTACAGTTTTTTTTTTATTTTGTATTAGCAAGTGTGTTCCTGTTCTCACTTATGTTATAGCAGCTATAATCAGTCATTTCCTCTCCACCCTCTCTTTAGCCTCACTGTAAAGCAGAGTAAAAATTTGCTGAAGATGTGTGGAAACTACAGTTACAGCTTTACCTCTGACTGTTACAGAGCACTCACACTGGAGATTCCTTCACAAACATCTCTGCATTTGTTACAGAAAACTTGCATCTCTGTGAGCAAGCTGTTACTATAGAAATGGTAACGTATTAGTGTAATGTTACATATTTGTTTTTAAAATGGTTACACACAACCTGTTTTAGGATACCTGACTGTTTGAGTCTGTGGAAAGACCTTTTCTTATTCTTCTCCTTATGTTCAAGTTCATGGTTAAGCTCTATGGTGCTTCTTACACATCATGTGTGTATCCTTTGCTCTCCTGTTTTGTACAATACTTTGTTGAAGAGGTGGGTTGAGTTTTTTCCTTTTAATTTATTATCTACCTCCAGGTAGACAGGATGTCTTTGCAGATTGTAATATGTTTACTTAATTTCTACTCCAACACCAGCATGTTCTTCATTGCATATAGATAGATAGATAGATAGATAGATAGATAGATAGATAGATAGATAGATAGATAGATAGATAGATAGATAGATAGATTTACATTAAGCATTTGGCAGATCGACTTACAAAAGTGTTTTGAAGTTTGCATCATTGGATAGATCCTTACACTGGGATACTGGTTAATAATTAAGTACCATCTGTCAAACACTGTCGGGAAGTTTTTTTTAAACATTTTTTTTTCTGAAGGGAGTTAACCTAAATACCTAAAAAACAGAACTTTAGTCGTCGCTTAAAGATGACTGCCAGGGACACAGCTGGATGGATGGATGGATGGATGGATGGATAGATAGATTCTATCTAAGATAGATATTTTTAGTATGTATTGTCTGATTTGGATTAAGCAGTTTGTAAGTATGTAATAAACCTTGTTGTTAGTGTGAAAATATAATTTAAATCATCTTAACAGGAAGCCAAAATGAGTTTTAAGTTTTCTTTTTTTCCACTTCAGTTGAAATTTATTTTTCAGTTTTACTGCATTAAGGTGTAAGATAAGAAATTTAGAGAAGATTAGTGTTGTTTAGCCTGCAGCTCGTTTTGTATGTTCACAGGATCCTAACGAAGCAGGAAGCACATACTTCAGCCTGACAATCTGCTGATTTGGTAGTACAGGTGTTTATTTTAACAAAACCATAATAATTAAGGCAATTAAATGGGTTTTATCAAATATGTTTTAAATAATCGTTATTGTAATACAGCAGAACTTAATTGTCAATCGTTATTATTATTATTATTATTATTATTAAAATGTAGATTTTTATGTATATACAGTACATTTTTTATTGTCAATTTTGTGTGTTCTTGAAAATATTTCTTCCGTGCTAGAACACGGACTCTCATGCAAAGGTTCCGCTTGTGTTTGACATAAAGTTAAAACGAATTAAATTATTTTATAAGACATTAAGACGTCAGGTCGTTTTGAATATTTAAAACGACTGTACACATTTGATTGTTAGATAAAAACACACTTGAATATAGTACATAGCGTGTATTCTATATGACAGTCTAACTTTGTGTTTGTATACAAAGTAACTTCCGCGTACGTCATTTCCGATGTGTTAGACAGCGTTCAGTGTTGTGTTTTAGTTTTCGAGTAACAGGACATTTAAATAAATATGTAAATATCATAAAACAAAACTTGTTTGTTTAAGTCCACCTATAATATCAACACGGTGCTAATAGTTATCATTAATATATCGCGTTATTTTTTGGGTAAAAGCCCGCATGTTCATTTTTAAAAATATAAACTCAGAACTGATATTTGTAGCAAATTTCCATCAGAAAGCAAACGATGGTCAAAGTAATAATAATAATAATAATAATAATAATGATTAAAAAATAATGCAATATGTATGCTGTAGTTAACGCAACAAGTCCTGTAATTTTAAATGGTTTAATTAATGTAATTAATTAAATGATTTTCACAAATATTACACACAAATCATTCAAGTCACTTAAAACACACCAAAATGTGTGAGATGTGAAAGTGTGATAAGTGTGGTCATGGTGATAAGACAAAGTGGCAGATCTGGATATGTGTGTGTGTGTGTGTGTGTGTGTGAGTGAGTGAGTGAGAGAGAGAGAGAGAGCGGTGTGACTGCATACCTGTGGTAATTAAACACCAGGAAAGTGTGTTTGTGGTGTGTTTGGTTTGGGGATTAGTTGATAGGAGTTAGGTCGAGCAGTGTGTATGTGTGTGTGTGATGTGATGTTACTGGGGTAAAGGGGGGAGGAGGAGGAGGAGGAGGAGGAGATCTGCAGTGAAAGGCAGCAGATAAGCTCGGCTTAACTCGGGCTCAGGAGCGACTCGGCTCTCTCACTGCAGAATTTAGAAGAATAACACACACACAAACACACACACATGGATGTTTCAGTGAGCTGTGTGTGAGAATGAACAGAAGGAAAAAAGCCTGAGATCAGCAGGAGCAGCGCGCAGGAGTCGGGTTTGGCCTTTTAATCCGGCGGATCATCAGCAGATTGAGTAACAGAGCAGGAATAGTGCGGTGTGTGTGTGTGTCATGGGGAAGGAGGTGAACGGAGTGACACGGAGTCGCTTTGAGGTGAGACTGCCATCAGAAACCCGAGCAGCACCCGGGGTTCAGGTCTGATTACTGATCGGATGTGGATTAAACGCGTGTTTCAGGCCTGTTTGGCCAAACTCTCAGCTGTTTCCTCTTTGTTTTGTGTGTGTGTGTGTGTGTGTATACGTGTGTGTGTTCAGGCTTCTCCAGCTCGCAGCACGGAGCCGCTTAGGGTTTCCTCTTAGGCCGAGTTGTTTTTATTCTGACTTTATTTCTAACATCAGCTTTAATCGCTCTCACACTCTCCCTCAAACTGAAATAATGTCATTCCGGTGTATTATAACGCTTCTCTCTCTGTCTCTCACTCACACTCACTCACACACACACGGCTGCTTGTCGAGTTAGTTCGCCTGCTTTTTTGCCGTCTATCAAAACAAACAGGTCCGCGTGTCTGCCTCTCACACATACAATATAATACACACTTTACACACTGAATCTCGTCAAAATCTGATCGGGTCCGATCACCAAAACTGAACTGTTGTAAAGCCGATAACGCACGCGCGCGCGCGCGCGCACACACACACACACACACACACACACACACTCGTGCGGCCTGGACTCTGACGAAAAGAAGGGAAATACACCAGTCAGAAGTGTGACATGTCGTTTTAATTGGCAGAGAGAGAACAGAGTCCGGGTTCGGCTCGTCACACTAACCGATTTGTCTGATCTACGGCACACTTTCGTGTCGCGTGTTTAAGGCAACAGTGTAGCGCCGTGTGTAATGACGTCAGAGTGTATAAAGCTCACAATCGCGCTGTGTTTGCGTTGATGCTGCTGTCACTAATCCTCACACACAGACTGGCCAGTGATCTGTAAAGACATAAATATGGAAAGGTAAGGTTGAGCTGACTTAGCGATTTGCCCAGGGGTGGCAGAAACACTCTGGGTGTCAGAACGTGATGGTTTAAAGATAAGTTTGTGCCTCTGCAAAAATGACAGATATTAACATTTCTGTCCTGAATTTGGCATACTAAAGGAAACTGTCTACAACAGAGCGGTCTTTGTAATGTGAAGGCTGCGTTCACATTACAAAGAAAACGCATTTCAAAAACGATTCAGATTCTTTTTAGTTTTTAGTCTAAAGTGGATTTGCGAGTCATGACAGTTCACATTCTTAATGACACGTGGCTCTTACTTTTCAATTCGGCTCTATTTTACTTTTACTTATTGTCGCAAAGCAGCTTTACAGAATCAAAAATTAGGCAAGTGCCAAACTGTGTGAATCAAAATAATCAGATTGTCCCTAATCACTTCTATCTGACTCTTATGTGGATGCGTATGTCCTCTGAAACAACACTGACCATGTATCGAATGTGTGTCCGATCCAGGAGCGCATATGGAAGTGACTCAGATCTGAAAAAAAAAAACAAAAAAAAAAAACATCAGATTTATTCATCCACACAGCCCTAAAAAAAATCTGATTTGTAGAACATGGTGGGGTCTGATTTGGGTCACTCCAGGCCAATAATGTGAACGCAGCCTAAAAGAGTCGCACAACTCTGTTACTATCACTCTATTACATACTAACAAGATGCACAATGTTCTCTTTTGTTGTCTTGTGTCCACCCTGAAACCCTCAAAAACACAGTTCTCAGTCAGAACGTTCTGTCTGAGAACGCTAACGCTCAGTAACATTCAGCTAATGTCAGATTACATCAGGACTCTGTATGGGCCACCTGATCCAACACGCCTCACTGATTCATTCAACAACAGTCTAGTCTGGGTTGTGACATTGCCATGACACCCATGAGGTAGCCCTTACTAACATTAGCTGTGTTAATGTTTGTACATTAGTACAGTCTCACAAGCAGTTGACAAAATGATAGGAAACTCACTAACGTGAACCTGTGTATATGGTAGACATGGAGGGATCAATTCAGTGATGTATCGTGATTTTGTGTGGCAATTCATGTATCACCGCGCAGCCTCCAATATATATATATTTTTTTAATTAGTTTTTTTATTTGAATATGTTTGCATTTGAGGTGTTAAATGTTGCAGTTCCTTTATGATCCTGCAGGTGGCCCACTCCAAACTGTTCACATAGTACAGCACTCTGTGCGGTAGGAGCAAATTATTTGCTACATTGTATAAAATTGTAACAAAATCTTAAAGTAAGAAATCAGGATGTTTATTAAATCGTGATACTGAATTGCAATACAAATTGCATTGGCACAGAGGTATTGTGATATTGCATCGGGTGGCCCCTGGTGATTCCCCTCTGTAGTATATGAATAACGTTGAAATCGGTTCTTCGTTATCGTTAATGACAGACATAAAGCAATTCCAAAACACATCTATTAAGACTAGCCTTTTAAATTAGCACTCAATACGCGTGTCCTGTAAGAGTCAGAGGTGAGTGTGTCTCTGTGCTAGCAGGCATACTACGTTGGCTGATCTATGTTACTTTAAGATTTGTTTTGCAACACACTTTCAGCTTTCTTAGCCTGTTTTATAGAGTTTATGAGCGTGGCTAAATGTAAGTTTGCTAAGCGGTGCGTTTGACTTCAATGAGTCGAAAGCCTCAGAAATCAACTCAGCCTCACAGAAATCAAGTATAAGACACATCTCAGTATTAACTGTTTAAAAGGGATCATTGCATATTTTTGATGTCTTCAGCATGGTTTTACAATGTAGAAAGAAATAAAAATCAGGAAAGACCATGGAATTAGAATTGGTGTCCAAACTGGTCATTTGTGTGATGAGAGTGATGAGTGTAAGTGTAAGTATGATGTACAGCAACAATTGTGTCTCTAAGACTATCGCATTTGACTTTCCCTCTTTGCATTGTGTTAACACACACCTGAATGCTCCAGACCAGCAAACTGCCAAAACTTCTGCTTTTATAGAGGTCTGCACACCTGCTAATGATCACTTAAGCAAGGGCTGATGATTAACATCACCTCACTGCAACTTACCCTCTTAAATCCTGTGAAAGCAGTAAGGGGGTACTTAGTATTGCATGCCAGTTTTTTTTTTTTTTGGTAACCGAGACCCGCTACGATCAAATGATCGTTTTAATTTAAAAATCATGAAGCTGAGGAAGAAAAGAAAAATGGTTACGAACTCAATAATTGTATGTATGAAAAAAAAATGTAGAACTGTTATTTTAGCATCTGTTACCATTGTTTAGCTAGCAGTTTTACTTAACAATGAAGATTAAAGCTAGTTTACCACCAAGTTACTCGCTTGTTCTTGTTGTTGTGTGTGGTGAACCAGTGTGTAACTGAAGCTAGTTCATTAGTAACACAGCTAGCAGTCGTTAAAGTTTTTAACGTCAGCATTTAAAGTCTCTTTAACTAAATAATTTATACTAATTAACTAAACTTATGCGCTAGTTGCTACTCAGACAGTTAGCTAGGAGACTACGATATCAAACGGTAGTACTTTCTTTAGTTTATAGCTGTGATGGAAAACAAGGTTGACAAAATCCTTTAATACGGTTGCATATGTGTTATATCTTTAGAGTGAAGAACTAGCTTTTGTTAAAGTTTTCAGTTCGCCTCTTCTTGCTTTAAGGTTTATCCGAGGTTGTGTGATTAGCATAATGCTCACAGAGATCATTCAGTCTGAGACCGTAGGCACAATGACTTGGAAATGTCACAGATGAATGTAGGAGAACTGTAGGTTGGAGAGAAGATGATCAGTCACATAGCATCTGTAAATCTTTTAGCGATGCGCTGTTGTCCCTGAGAAAGACCAGAGAAATAAAAAATGTTATTAAAAAGCTAACTGCTAGCCCTGTGACGTGATCATGCAGAGATCTGACAAACAGATTTAAAATGAATAGGAAAGTATGAAGTATTTCAGTGTTAGCCTTGTTCTGGTGAATACCCTGAAGGAAAACACACACACACACACACACACACACACACACACACACACACACACACACACACACACACACACACACACACAACAATGTATGTGTTTAATATGAGATTATGAGATTTTAAAACTAAATCAGCTTATTCAATAAAATGGGGGGAAATGTGCTAGCTACTCCTAGCATAAACTACCTCCTAACTTAGCACACACCTAGCAGTTATGCTAGTGAGTACACAACTGGAAAGCGTTTTATACATACATATAAACACACAGTGAGCATGGAAGTGACACACAGCCATCAGGAACATTAAATGATTACTAAAATGATTTCATGTGAATAAAAATGCTATAATTTCACTTAGCATTGACAGCTAATCCAGCTGTACTGAGAGATAGCAGCGTTGCGTCACAGCTTGTAAACTCTGAGCTGAACGCGTGTGTGTGCGCGTGTGAAGTGTGAATGATAATTTCTGGGGAATTTTCTGATAAACACCCAGACAGTGTATGCGACTGGGTTTGCGTGTAACACAAAAACCACATTTTGCTAATCAGGAATATTAGCAGCTTTTTTTTTGTTTCTCTTCCTCAGATGTTCTCAAACAATGACGAGGCCATCATCAACAAGAAGCTGCCTAAGGAGCTGTTGTTACGGTTAGCAAAATAACACACATCTGACCCCCTGGCTAATGAGCTAATGAGCTAATTATGAATAAAAATTAAAATCAGTCCTTCAGCGTTAGCGTACGAATACTTTGTCAGAGAGAAAAACACCGAGATGTCAGTTGTAGGATTTGTTGAGCACAAAAATGCTAATAATCTTTAATATGCAATTGTTTTTGATTGTTTCATTCAAGCCATTCATTTTTAGATGGAAGTAATTTATTAGAAATATTGTATGTGAATTTTAAACCTAATTGCTAAAATGAAAGTTTTAAACTTTTTATTATTTTTATAAATGATTTCTTGTGGCCCACCTGCAGTACCCTTGTGGCCGACACTTTTGGGAAACACTGATCTAGAAAGTATTATTATTATTGTTATTATTATATTTATGGCTTTTTATCATTCTATGGCTTTTTATACCAGTTCATAAGTCTTTGGACATGAGCTAAGGCTAATGTTTCTAACAACTAACAGACGCTAATGGCGTGCGGATTAGCCTTTGGAGACGAGTGGTTACTGATGCGGTGTGTGAGCTTTAGAGTCTTACAAAATGATTTTCATCTGAACATTTCACTTTTACAGAATTTTCTCCTTCCTGGACGTGGTCACCCTCTGTCGCTGTGCACAGGTGTCTCGGGTGAGGGAACGTGTGTGTGTGAGTGTGTGTGAGTGGTGTGAGAGAGTGAGTGAGAGAGAGATTCATCGTTCAATGTGTTTACCTCAGATTGATTTGTTCTAAAAAGGTTTTAATGATGTGTGTGAAAGTGTGTAGTAAAAAAAAGTATGTGCGTGTGCTCCTCAGTCGTGGAACGTTCTGGCTCTGGATGGCAGTAACTGGCAGCGCATCGACCTCTTCGACTTCCAGAGGGACATCGAGGTCAGGAGAAATTCGCACGCTCAAACTTACACACATACTGTACTTGTATACACACACACACACACAAACATTCTTATATGTATATACTGTTTTGTGTGTGTTTTGTGGGATGCAGGGTCGTGTAGTAGAGAATATCTCTAAACGATGTGGAGGATTCCTGAGGAAGCTCAGTCTGCGAGGATGTTTAGGTGTGGGAGACAGTGCACTCAGGTACAAACACTCACGGTCACACACACATTTCTTCTTCTGCCTCTTTTAGTTCCTTTATTCCTCCCTTTGCTTCCTTCTTTTTACATTCCTCACCCATTTATTCATCTCTCTTTCCTTTTTCTTACTTTCATTCTAATTGCTCTGCTCCACTTTTCCCATCCTTCTTGGCTTTCTTCATCCCTCTTCTACTACTTTTCTTCTTTGTTGTTTAACACGGGTTGCAATCCAGGTTGCATTACCACCAATTGTGGGTCTCATTCTTCCCCATCTTCCTGGCCCTTCATTACTTTGTCATTTCCTCCCTCCATCTTGTTCTCTCTTGATCCAGAGGTCGAGGCTAAGCGTCATGATGTGCTGTAGTGTGTGTGTGTGTGATATTGTCTCCACTTTGTTAACGCTATAGTTAACTGTTGTGTGATTTTTATTGCAGGACGTTTGCGCAGAACTGTAGAAACATCGAGCTGCTCAGCTTGAACGGCTGCACAAAGATCACAGACAGGTGTGTGTGTGTGTGTTAGTGAGTGCATGCATGCGTGTGTGCATGCATGCATGCGTGAGTTTATGTTTCAAAATTATAAATGCTGTGTGTGTATTTCTCTCTGCAGTACGTGTAACAGTCTGAGTAAATTCTGTCCCAAACTGAAGCACTTGGATCTTGCTTCATGCACCTCCATCACCAACCTGTCTCTCAAAGCACTCAGGTGAGCGCAACACACACACACACACACACACACACACAAACACACACACACTCACACACATAGTTCCTACATCAACATGCCCTGTGTAATGGTTCTTTCTCCGCCTCTGAGACACTGTAACTCACTATCAGTGTAAACTAGAGCAGGAACCAGTTTCACCTTCTGAGTCTCGGTTCCTCTCATGGTTACTTTCTGAAGTTCTCTCTGTAAGAAAGCGATCTGTAAGAATATCTGAATGCAGGACACAATCTCTCATTTCTGTTCTTGTTCTTGGTGTGTGTGTGTGTGTCTGTTTGTTTGTCTGTCTGTAGTGAGGGCTGTCCACTGTTGGAGCAGCTGAACATCTCGTGGTGTGATCAGGTGACCAAAGATGGCATCCAGGCGCTGGTGCGCTGCTGTCCGGGCCTGAAGGGTCTGTTCCTCAAAGGCTGCACGCAGGTACTAAACGCTGCACTCTGATTGGTCAGAACGAGTTGATTTCTGTGTAACAGCCTCGTGCTGCAGTTTTATGTAAAATCGCTGATTCTAATACCTTACGGTTTCCATAGTAACGGCTGGTTGACGGAGACAAGCACAGTTTTATTCTGTTTGTTCTCTCGTGTAGCTCGAAGACGAGGCGCTAAAACACATCGGTGCTCACTGTCCAGAATTGGTCACTCTCAACCTCCAGACATGTTCAGTAAGTGCACGCGCACACACACACCAAATATAGCTCAATGTAATGAGGAAATGTAATCTGAAGTTTTTTTTGTGTGCGTGTGTGAGTAGCAGATCACAGATGAAGGCTTGATAACGATTTGTCGAGGTTGTCATCGGCTGCAGTCTCTGTGTGTGTCCGGCTGCGCAAACATCACAGACTCTATTCTAAATGCCCTGGGACAGAACTGCCCTCGTCTCAGGTATGTCTCTCTCACACACACTCTCACACACATACTGTACACACACGTGTATGTGCAACATATAAATTGCAGTACCCCAAGTAACCCATAACTCTTTCTGTGTGTCTCAGAATATTAGAAGTGGCTCGCTGTTCACAGCTCACAGATGTCGGCTTCACCACACTTGCACGGGTCAGTGCTATACACACACACACACAGGTCTTAATTCATTCTCCATGTAGGTGTATGCTGTGCATTAGGTGTGCGTGGAGTAATGTAATGTATCTGTTATTATAAATATTAACATTAACTTTTTGCTTCTTGTTTTTCTCCTGCAGAACTGTCATGAGCTGGAGAAGATGGACCTGGAGGAGTGTGTACAGGTGTGTGTTGACTTTTTTTTTTTAAGTCAATGTCTGTGATTCTTGTATACCCTCAGTTACAGAGGTTTGATGATGTGCTGTGTGTGTTTCCTGTAGATCACAGACACCACGCTTATCCAGCTGTCCATACACTGCCCCCGGCTTCAGGTTCTTGTAAGTATTGTAAGGTGGTTATGCCACTAACCTGCTGCACAGCGTGAAACGGATTTGCACTCCCGCTTGATTAGAAAGAAATGTGAGATGGATTTAGTTTTGCACAGGGGAGAGATTAGAACTGGATAATTAGGCAGAATGTAAAACACAGCTACTGACCTAATATGTGCCATTAACTGTCATCATGTTATCCCCTCCCTATTCCTCTGTGTCATTACTGTAACTCATGTATATATATATATATATAAACGTGTACAGGATATTTGTGTCGTGTGGCTCTCACAGTAGTGTTTGTAACTATATTGTAACAATAGTGCTTTAGATTTGTCCTTTTTTTCTCTCTGTCATCTCATTATCTCCTCCCTCTCTGTGTCATTACTGTAGCTCCTACTGTTTATCACCTCCTCTCCTCAGTGTCATTACTGTAACTCCTCCTGTTTCTCTGTCATCACGTTATCACCTTCTCTCCTGTGTGTCATTACTGTAACTCCTCCTGTTTCTTTCTGTCATCTCATTATCTCCTCCCTCTCTGTGTCATTACTGTAGCTCCTACTGTTTCTCTCTGTCATCACGTTATCACCTCCCTCCCCTCTGTCATTAATGTCACTCTTTCTGTTTCTGTCATCACATTATCACCACCTCTTTTGTGTCATTACTGTAACTCCTCCTGTTTCTGTCATGTTATCATCTCCTCCCTTTCTGTGTCATTACAGTAACTCCTACTTTTTCTCTCTGTCATCACGTTATCATCTCCTTTGTGTGTTATTACTGTAACTCCTCCTGTTTTTCTCACGTTATCACCTCCTCTCCTCAGTGTCATTACTATAACCCCTTCTGTTTCTCTGTCCTCACGTTATCACCTCCTCTCCTGTGTGTCATTACTGTAACTCCTTATGTTTCTCTCAGTCATCACGTTATCAACTCCTCTCCCTTATGTCATTACTGTAATTTATTTTTCTCTTTGCCATCATGTTATTACCTCCCTCCCCTCTGTCATTAACGTCACTCTTCCTGTTTCTGTCATAACATTATCACCACTTCTTTTGTGTCATTACTGTAACCCCTCCTGTTTCTGTCATGTTATCACCTCCTCCCTTTCTGTGTCATTACAGTAACTCCTCATTTTTCTCTCTGTCATCACGTTATCATCTCCTCTCCTGTGTGTCATTACTGTAACTTATTTTTCTCATTGCCATTATGTTATTACCTCCCACCCCTCTGTCATTAATGTCACTCTTCCTGTTTCTCTCTGTCATCACGCTATCACCTCCTCTCCTGTGTGTCATTACTGTAACTTATCCTGTTTCCCTCTGTCATCTCATTATCTCCTCCCTCTCTGTGTCATTACTGTAACTCCTACTGTTTGTCATCACGTTATCACCTTCTCTCCTCAGTATCATTGCTGTAACTCCTCCTGTTCCTGTCATCACCTTATCACCTCCTCTCTTCAGTGTTATTACTATAACTCTGCCTGTTTCTTATGAGTAATCGCAGTAACTTGGTAACTCCTATTCCCTCTGTCATTGCGGCAGCTCCACCTTTTTTGTCACTCTGTCATTTTGACGACTGCCTTTCTCCTTTGTGCATTATAGAGTCTGTCTCACTGTGAACTGATCACAGACGATGGGATTCGTCACCTGGGCAGCGGGCCGTGTGCTCATGACCGACTGGAGGTGATCGAGCTCGATAACTGCCCTCTCATCACAGACGCCTCGCTGGAGCACCTCAAAACCTGCCACAGCCTCGACCGTATTGAGCTGTATGACTGCCAACAGATCACACGCGCCGGGATTAAGAGGCTTAGAGTGAGTCCACACACAAACACACACACACACACACACACACACACACACACACACACACACACACACACACACACAGTATTTTCATGCTCCAGGTCTCACTAGTTTTTTCGCTTTTGCAGAGAGTAAGAGATGGGCTGTTTCCATAGCAGTTCACCTCTCAGACAGTAGGGGGCTCTAAAATTACACACTGCTCTTTTTAATGTACGTTAACATCAACCGCATTAACTAGTGATGAGTCAGACGACTTGTCAGTCCTGGGTTGGTCAGGTGGTCTATTGGAGAGTCAGACTTTGCTCGTGTCAGTGAGTACGTTGTAACTTTGCATTGACTGGTGACTGATTCATGAGTCAGTTAGGAGTCAGTCAGATGAGTCGTTTAAGTTATCAGTTTGTCATATGAATCTATAAAATAAGACTCGTATGACTCATCTGACATCTGAGTCACATTGATAAAGGTTACCTGATTCATTCATATGACTCACATAACTGATAAAACTCAAAACCCTGATGACTGATTTGTGTATTTGACTCCTGATTCATAAAGCTTGCTGGCTGTCTCATATCATATTTTGTGCATTCGGCCAATAGACTCAACCTAAACACCTGACTCATAAACTGTATCACTCGGGTGATTCATGGATTTTTAAAGATGACTCAGGTAAATAGGTTATGACTTATCGGTCATGATACATATGTTATAACTCATGATTCAGTCAGATGAGTTTTTTATATGTCAGTTATATGTTATAAGTCAGAAAGGTGATTTATGGGTTTGTTGGATGAGTCAGAGAGTCAGTTATATAAATTATGAGTCCTGATTCAGTCAGGTGATTCACCATCTCACGAGTCACTAATGTGATTTGTTGGGTTTGTTAGATGAGTCAGTAAGTCAGTTAAATAAGTTATGAGTATTACTTCAGTCAAGTGATTCACTGACTCTCAAGGTGACCAGATTTGCTCACAAACCCAATAAAAGTGTCACTAAACAGAAAGTAACAATAAAAAGCAAACATTTACTTTTGTGTGTGTGTGTGTGTGTGTGTGTGTGTGTGTGTGTGTTTCCAACCATTTAGACTCACTTGCCCAACATTAAGGTCCACGCCTACTTTGCACCTGTGACTCCACCCCCTTCGGTAGGAGGAAGTCGACAGAGGTTTTGCCGCTGCTGTATTCTGCTATGATGTCACAGTCGTCGTGTCCTCAACAGTGGATGACTTTTGATCTTGATTGTCCAGCAATGCATGCTGGTAAATCACTTGGTAAAGCAAACGAGGGGGAGAGAGACATAAAGAGAGAGAGAGAAATAGACAGTCAAAGAGGTGTGTGTGTGTGTTTCCATACAAGTATAAAAATATATAGAAATAAATATAAAAAGTTTAAAACATAGGGTTTCACACCTTTCCTTCTAGAATCCAACGGACATCATAACCAGGAGTCACAACCAGCTAGCGATGAAATGTGAGTTAGTAAGTGAGCAGCTAATGAGTCATGAGTCATTTGGGGAATCGTCAGTCAGTGAGTCCTGGAGTTGGTTAGTGAGTGAGGCATGGATTGTGAATCATTCTTCAAGTGAGTTACGCGGTGTATAGTGAGTGCAGGAGTCAAGATTCGATGATCGATTCGGTCAAGTCGAGTCCATGATTCGGAGAGGGAGTGAGTTGTGGGTCAGACAGGAAGTAAGGCGTGGATTAGTCACGGAATCATTTGGCAAGAGAGTCACTGGTCACTTTGCAGGTCCATGTTTCAAGGCCAGGAAACGGGTCCGGGAGTCGGGTCCGGGAGTCAATTAGTTAGTGAGTGGGCAGTTCAGGCCAAGTTTATTAGGTCTTATGAGTCAGTCAGGCAGGTGAATCATATGATTTAGTCAGGCATGTCATGATTCAGTCAGATGAGTCAAATGAATTTGTCAAGTGTCAGTTGGTGAATCATATGAGTCAGTGAATCACATTTAAAAAGTAGGGTGATTAAAGAAGACATTGCTCCAAATTTATTGAACTAGGGCTATGTGGTAAAAACTCTTTTAGTACAAGCTTTAAGGCACCATCAATGGTCACACACACATACACACACATGTTCTCTCTCTCTCTCTCTCTCTCTCTCTTTGAGGTTCGGTCGTACAGAGGACGCTGACTATTTTTCTAAAGCAGTAAAATATGCCAAAAGCTGCATGTTACAAATCTAGTTTTTTATAAAAAAAATTTTTTAATAATCAATCCATGTGAAGGGTGGGGCCTGAATGCAGCCAGCCAATAGGAAAGCAGAATGATGACTGAGCAATGGCACAACCAGGCAGGCAATCAGATTGGACTGTCTCGCAAGAGCTACGTTGAACTTTGAGTGGGCGGGGCCTGCACATACAGCCAATCAGAGATGAAGAAGGAACGGTGGGTGGTCAGAGCCAGCCAATCAGATCGCAGGCGGACAAAGAAGATCAGTAACATTATACATGTGTGTGTGTGTGTTTGTGTGTTTTGGCTGTAAAAGCAGTTTCTGATAGAAGTGAGGCACACACACACACACACACCATCTCTCTCTCTATTCTCTCTAACCAGAATGAGAAAATGAATTGAACCAATCAAAGAGTGTGTATTAGTGTTGTTGCTGTCTATATTTTCTTGTTTGTGTGTGCGCGTGTGGCGGCTTTGGTTAACACACACCGTCCGTGAAAAAGAAACTGGATCCACACACACTCACACACACACATGCAGGTTCATCACTACAGGAGCTGACTGGTTTAAGAAACATCTCTCCCTCTCCCTCTCTCACACACACACACACACACACACACACACACACACACACAAAATGTCTTGCTGTTATAGGCATCTTTCTCTGTTTATCCCCCTCTTTGTTTGTACAGTACACACTTGGATTGTGTGTGTGTGTTGGGGATGGTGTGACTGTAGTTATTGCAATTACACTTGTTGTAAATCTGTTCTCTTTTACTTTGTTTTTGTTTTCCTTTTTATGATTAACCCCTATAAATAAATAAATGAATATGTATGTATCTATGAATAAATATATAACTATATTATTATTACCAGCTGTGTGTAGTCATGTAATTTAAAGTGTCTGTGTGTGTGTTTTTTTTACTTCAATTTTTTAAAGCTACTTAGGTCACGTTTAACAAGTTGTTATTAGTGGTTGTTGACCACTAGAGGGCGCCTGTGTTCTATACTGATACTGACATGCACAGGGCAGGGATGAAGTTATGCGAGCATCTTCCCAGGTCATGACTCTGACTATTTGATCTCTTTGTAACTAAGAGATCCCAGGACAAAGCCAGCTGCATGAAGACACGTTGGGTTAAGAGTACCTTGTAGTGAAAGAACTCGAGAGTCCTGCACAGAGCCCTGGGTGAAGAACTCAACCCTACTGAACCATCAGCTTTGGGATGACCTGAACCTGGAGGCTCCTCGACATCCCGCATCCTGAGCTCATTAATACTCCTGTAGAGTCTGTGAAAGAACACAGCCTTCACAAAAGAGTGAAGTGTGCAGAACAGACAACATGGACAGATCTGGAACAGGACAGGGTCAATAGGGACATGTGGGTCTGATGTTCAGGGGTACATAATTTTGGCTCTACAGGGTATATACAGTGCATCCGGAAAGTATTCACAGCGCATCACATTTTCCACATTTTGTTAGGTCACAGCCTTACATGTCACAAGCATGAAGCCAAAGGAATTGCTGCAGAGATGGTTGTGCTTCTGGAAGGTTCTTCTCTCTCCACAGAGAATCTCTGGAGCTCTGCCAGAGATACCATCGGGTTCTTGGTCACCTCCCTGACTAAGGTCCTTCTCCCCCGATCGCTCAATTTAGATGGCCGGCCAGCTCTAGGAAAGAGTCCTGGTGGTTTCGAACTTCTTCCACTTACAGATGATGGAGGCCACTGTGCTCATTGGAAAACTTTTCTGTAACCTTCCCCAGATTTGTGCCTCGAGACAATTCCTTTGGCTTCATGCTTGGTTTGTGCTCTGACATGAACTGTCAACTGTGGGACCTTATATAGACAGGTGTGTGCCTTTTCAAATC
>JAQQZT010000023.1:33754035-33768225 GCA_030068275.1 Clarias platycephalus | reverse complement strand
TAATCAACTTTTGAATCAAAGTACGCTGTTCTTCTGAACAATGTCTGGACAACCCATTTTACTCTGATTTTCAGAGAAATGTACGGGGCAAGCTTTTCTGCATTTATCCATAAATAAGGAGAACTTGTTTCATAGAATAATTTACCTCTCTAATTGAACTCCACACTATTTTTTTTTTGAACAGACTAATAGTTTTTCTTCACTTGCGTTAAACTAATAATACATTTAGAACATTTTTCTTCATGTTTTGATTCAGAATAGAATGTGCAGGGTGTCCAATGCATTTGTGATTTAAATTAAGTTATTATATGGAGCTTTACTCACTTTTTTTTTTCCAACACACTGCTATTATTTTGAAGAACACTGTACATGAAGTGTTTAATAAAGTACTGTGAGCGAGCATTTGCGTGGCCTAATCAAACTAAAAATCTTCATTATTTATAAGAGGTGTTCAAGTAAAAGTGGGATTTTGATTGGTAGGAATAACAGTTCTGAGAGTAAAAACTTTCCTTATTTCTCTATATAATCCCCTTCTACACTACTGCACTTATCCCAGTGTTTCAGTGCTTGGATACCATCAAGGTAGAAAGTTTCTATTGGTCTTTCCTGCTTCACGTCTGAAACTCTGGCCTCCCAGGAACTCCTTAAATGGCCCACACATGTGGAAATGACCTGGAGCGAGGTCAGGACTGTACGGGGGACGTTACGATAACTCCCAGCTGAGTTCCTGTAATGTGCAAATGGTGTTGGTGTATGATTTGTGTGTTCAATTTCCACAGACGGGCGCGTCTCTTCTTCGTCTCAAGTTGGGGACTTTTTTTTTTTTTTTTTTCTTTCCCAGGATCGAGCATTCCACTCAGTGCACGTTCAGGGCAACGATTGCGGCGTTCTCCGAGCCACCTCAACCAGGAATGTCGTTCATGGACGTACAGACTTCTTTAAAACGTTTGCACCGGTCCAATGTTTTACTGCGGCTAAGAGTCTCATCGACGTGCTGTGCTTTGAAGATTTCTTTAAATATCAATCGCTTTTGCACAGAACACGCTGCTCCATCCTTGCACAATCACCGTTCAATACCATTTTGCTTCGCATATGATCGAAAGCCCTGACATGTTAGCGTTACCATTCTGCTAATGAGACGACACACTTTGTATTTAAGAGTTCTGAGAGGTTTTGTATTAGTCTGTGTCTATAAACCGTAATGAGCCATAATATTCATGTCCACAAAACAACCACACACACACTTCCTCCTTCTTTTAAAGGATGCCAATGTGCTAATTCTTATTTTATGGATGCAAGCTTAAACTTCCCCCTTTAAGGTCTGTAAGATTAAGCCTCTTATCACACAACAGCTTCAACGTGACTGGTTTCTGTCTATAATCGTACGACTTTCAGTCCAGTTAATCTGAGTTTCACGTTAGTCGTCGTATATTCAGCACGTTTCTTGTTTAAATTAATGGGTGTGGTGTGTGCCTATATCTGCTTTACTCCCTGGACTTGGTGCCGCACCTGTGTGTGAAACACAACCTCAAATTCAATCTACTTGGAGAAAAATAAGATGAGCAAACTGGTTTGGGCTGTTTGTGTGTGTATAAAATTCCAGAAATGTAAAGCATGCAGCAGGTTCTCCGCTCACTAGAGAAGTGTGTTTAACTGTACTTTATAATTAACGCGCACAAAAACTTAACATTTATGAACATATTTAAATCTGCTTCTTTTTGTGTGTAAATCCTGTATTAGTGTCCAGTGTAAGTGTTTTGATTGGTTCCGTGGTGGACCAGTGACTAGCATGAAGTGCTTTCCCTGCCGCTGTCAGGTTTGTTTTCCAGTGAGGAGACCCAGCCCAGGTCCTGAGGGGTGGCACAAACCGGTGTGCTCTCAGTGCCAGGCCCAGGAAGGGCATCTAGCATAAATAACAAAAGTGGGGGGAAAAAAAAAAAAAAAAAAAAAATCATCATGCAGATCTGTTGTACCTGGCTAACCCAAGTTCACATGGGGCGGGGGGACAAAACTCAGCAGACTCCTGCTCCTCCTCCTTCTTTTTAATCTTACAGTAACATCATGATTTCTGCCTGCAGGAAGTGCAGATGTGAGATTTTGTGCTGTCAGTGGGTGGGGTCACAGATATTTTAAATACCTGTGTTGGCAATGTTGTGACTCATTAATTGTGTGTCTCTCTCCAGCTGGAGCTGCAGTCTCGTCTCACGAAAGTCCACTCGCTGTCTCTGTCCTCTGATTCGACTGAGGAGTCTTTTTGCACAGTGCGGCAGGATCAGGTGAGCGCTGTTCATAATGATTTTACTGTATATTATTACTGTCAGGTTATACTGTTTAGGTATAACTGAAATTCGACTGGGCATGGTGCATTAAATCTATAGTAATATTTAGAAATGTTGAGTTAAAATGTTTCCCCTTCAAATGAAGGAGTTCCTGTCTTCTCGTGTTATAGCAGCTATATACACTTGTTCCCTCACCAGCCTCTCTTTATTTCCTCTCTTCAATCTAAAAGCTAATAGAACCAAACTGAAGAAAGCAATGTCAACTTCTG
Source organism: Clarias platycephalus (assembly GCA_030068275.1). NCBI lineage: Eukaryota > Metazoa > Chordata > Actinopteri > Siluriformes > Clariidae > Clarias > Clarias platycephalus. The sequence goes on along the minus strand of JAQQZT010000023.1, from coordinate 33,765,677 downwards.
TGTCGTGCTTAAGATGTGTGAAAACTTGGTTGTAGCTTTACCTCTGAGTGTTACACAGAACTGACACTGTAGACTCACTGTCACACAAGCGCATTCTCCTTGCTTCATAAAAATAACCAGAACATGTCTGTTTTATTTCTCTTACACTACAGCAGTTTACCAACTTCTCACTTATAGCTTTAAATGTTTTTAGTAGCGCTAAAATCGTTCCCTGTGTACAAACCGTTAGCAAGCAAATGATAACCGATCAGAACATAAACCTGCACTACTGTTAAAGAAAACTTAACATTGATTTAATCAATCAGGATCCAGAATTTAAGTGGTGTAATGAGAAAGACCGCACTGTAGATTAATCAGATCATCAGACCCGGAGTAGTCTGAGCTGATGCGTCTGCGAGGTGCTGGTTTTATCCGTGTGTATATTTACACCTTGTGTATGGATGTGTCTTCCCATCAGAGCTGTGAGACGCGCAGCAGGCTGTCCATCGCAGAGTCTATGGCCGAGTATTTTGACGCCACTGAAGTCTTGGTGTCTGAGAGTCTGTCGGAAAACGAGGCGTCTGACGAATCGGGACTGAGCGACGTCACCACCAGCAACTCCGAGCCAGAGGAAACGCATGGTACCTCGTTAATTAATGCTCTAAACTATCAGACAGGAAGTAATTGGTCACAAATGGATGGGTCACAAGGAGGAGTTCATTTGAATTAATTATCAGTAATAAACTTAAATATTATTTTAAAATATTGTGTGTAATATGTTAAAAAAAAAAAAAAAAAAAAGACATTTTGTGTCATGGTGCAGGACCAGTGGGCATGCAGTACCGCGTGAGCGTGTCGAGCGCCCCGCACGTTCTCTCCAGCGTGCCGAAGGAGACGGGCCGGCGAATGGTCCTGCCCGCTCACTGCACCGATAACAGCCACATCGGCATCCTCAGCATCCTCTACAACAACATCGGGAAGGACCTGTCCCGCGTCTCCATGCCCGTCGCTCTGAATGAGCCGCTCAACTTCCTGCAGAGGGTCAGCGAGGAGCTTGAGTACTCACAGCTGCTGGACATCGCCAACCACACTGATGACCCCTACCAGAGAATGGTATGATCCTGTAGGGTTCACCAGGATGGGTTCTATAGGGCATCATACAGTCTAGATCGGTGTTATTTCTCATCTGTGACTCATGATTCTGTAATGGCTCACGTGATTCGCTATTTAACACAGTTTCACTTACAGGGGATGAAAATGAACTAGGCAAAATTTAATTGCTATAGACCTTTGACCATCACCCAAGTTATGATGAAGACTAAATAGACGATAGTAAACAGGTTTTCATATTTCTTGTGTCGATAGTACATGCAGACTAAACAAAGATGGGCGACCGCTTGACTGTTCAGTAGCGAGCTAAGATCGCAGCGCATTATGAAGTGCGGAATTCCATTGTTCTTGTGCAGTGGTGACGTACAGTGAAAGGGCAGAATGCAACACCCTGTCTGAAGACAGTAAAAATTGTCATGCAAAGCTGATGGCCACACACTCGGTGAACGATGCAAGAAGTGGCTGGTGCCTACATTGAAATTTCAAGATTTGTTTATTTTCGTATCCAACAAAGTATATGTTAGAACTTTTTTTTTTTTTTTTTTTTTTTTCCCTCTCCCCCAATTACCAATTTTTTTTATTCGACTTAATTTCATATGATTTATATAGACATTGAGGACTGGCTCTTTCTATATTCTTGTGTAATTAATTCAAATCATACACTTGAGGTTAAAACAATCATTCTAATTTTAGACTAATTTACTGGGTTATTTTTAAGTTAAATTTTTTTTTTTAAAGTATTTTTTTAAGTTTAAGTCTAAGTTTTTTTTATTTTTTTATTTTTTATTTTTTTTTATTTTTTTTTTTAACTTTGGTAGGATTTAAATTTCCCCCCCCCTGAAATGTGATATAATTTGAATAAGTGAGTATGAGACGTGCGTGCGAAGAATGTATGGTGTACATGCGTTAAAACAGTGCAGCTGATTGTTTTAAGGTTCTTGTGTAAGTGAAACGCATTCCTTATTTGATCTGATGATGGAAGCATTCTTGTTAAGCCTTTTCTTTTAAAGTGACCATTTTCACGTTCTGAACCAGAACCGTGTCGCTGCTACACACTGAATCTGAATGTTTTTCTAAATTTTTTATGTTTGTGGGGGGTGAATTTTTTTTTTTTTTTTTTTTTTTTAATGTTTGTCTACTTCACTAGTGACAGCCACTAGTGAAGTAGAACTTAGTTGTGTTTTGCAACATAACATTTTTAGAAAATGTGTGTTAATATGTCTGATGTTGATTTGTTTGAATTTATTTTATTTTGTGTGTTTCAGGTTTACATGGCAGTCTTCTCCATTTCGGGTTATGCCTGGGCCTCGTGGAGGAATCGCTACAAGCCCTTTAATCCAGTGCTGGGGGAGACCTATGAGAGTATTAGAGAGGAGCGTGGCTTCCGCTACGTTGCCGAGCAGGTACACTCACAATTATACTCCCTATTTTCTGCTCACTCGTCTGTCCTTTCCCCTACTTTCTACCTCATAGTCCTAATCAAGTGTTTCTCCTAGAAAACCTAGAAAGTGTTTTTCAGGCATGGTGGCGAGAAGATGTGTACGAGATAAAGGGGGGGAAAAGAGATTTTAGGAGTGTTCGCACAACAACACAAGACTTTTGGTGGATAACTTCCCTGAGTGTACTACAGAAATGTGCTGATTACAACTTCATTGCATGAGTGTAGTTTAAAATATGTCTACTTGCGTATTCTATTGAGGAGTTTTGTGTTTTTTATTTTTTATTTATTTTTTTTTTTTTTAAAGAGGGCCAATATTTATTGAGTGTGCTACAGATCCATGCTGATTTGGAGAGACTAAGTGTTTGCTGATTTTAAGACACCTGACCTTGCTTTTATTTTGACACGCTGACAGGCTGCACGTCGTTACAGTTCTTTCGACTGCATGTGTCCTGATCCTCCTTCAAACCATACAATGTTAGATTTTCACATCACACGTGTATAAAATGTGAGTGGAACTGTGAATATCAAGCAAATTTTTTTTATATTTTGAGCCAACTTTATTACAGTAATCTGAAGCCTGTAGCTAGCATTAGCTCGGTGATAGCAGGTTAGACGGGTGCTGAAAAACACGTCTGGATGGGGAATTCCACCCTGTCGCTTTATTCTGACAGTATTGCACACCGACTGTATAAGCCAGTTGTCAATGACCCTACACTTATTAGTTGTGCATGAACTGTAGTATACAGAGATCACACCATGTGATAAACTACCTCCTGTGTACTGTACATGTGTTCAGCTCTAGTCCGCCACATCTAAAATGAAGTGGTGGTATTCAGTATTGCAGACATTACCTTCTGACTGTTTCAGTATATTGGATGTTATTAGAGGGGGCGGGTGGCGGGCTGGATCACTACTGGAATCGGTGCTATCTGTTGGTTCACTAATCTTTTTCTTTTTGTGCGACTTTAACAAGGAACCCTTTCAATGACATTTGGTTTTGCCTCATTTTGAGGATTGCATGGAAATGTGACATTGTATTGTCGCACTGGTACAGCCTTTTTAACCTTTTTCTTCACCGTGCCTGTTATTGCAGTACAGTTACTAAAGAACAGTCAGTACACACACTGTCACAATATTCTAGAGAGAGTCTGCGTATATGACAATTCTATGTCTACTTGTATTTCAAGACCTCGCTCATTTAAATTTAAATATATTAGAAATGTATTACAAATTTTTGCTTGTCTTAGAAAACGCTTGTAGACACAGCACTCGCAATCTAAGGTTTTACTGTATAGTGCAGACGTTAGTTTCTCCCCCCCAAACCTGCAATGCATGGTGGAATATTGGGAGTATATATTATCAGATATGATTTTATAAAATATAATGTTCCCTAGTGTAATATGAAGGCAGCATGTTTCTGGATGTATCCAGTTACTTTAATTTATATCTTAATCATGTGACTTATAAAGCAGTCTGCTGGTGTTTAAATGCATTTGAAGATCTGATTAACACCTGTGTGTTACAGGTGAGTCATCACCCTCCTGTTTCTGCCTGCCACGCCGAGTCTGAGAATTTCACATTCTGGCAAGGTGAGTGTTTCACCTGGGATTGATTTGGTTACCTCTAAACAAATTTGTTTGCTTACTGACATCTGATGCATGATTATTTCCTAAATGCTAGTCCATGTAGACAAAAGCGTCACTGTTTAAAGTGTTCTCTTTTCCATCCTTTAGATCAGAGGTGGAAGAATAAATTCTGGGGGAAGTCGGTAGAGATCATTTCAACAGGACTGGTGAATGTCACACTACCCAGGTGAGAGCTTCACAAATTGGTTGTAGTCTCTGGTTCCTGCTGCAGCCTGGAGTTTAGCTGTGAGGGAAGAAGTGATGCGAAATGTGAATTTTAAATATTGTTATTGAATCTGGAGTATATTAGTGCAACTAGAGTAACTATGCACTTGTGAGTGTGTATGTGTTTGAGTTCCTCTGTGCTTGTTCCAGGTATGGAGATCATTACGAGTGGAACAAGGTGGTGACCTGCATCCACAACGTCTTCAGTCAGCAGCGGTGGCTTGAGCACTATGGCGACGTTGTGATCCGAAACCTGAAGAGCGACGTCTGCTCCTGCAAAATGACCTTCGTTAAGGTGAGTGTGTGTAAGACCCCGATTCATACATGCACAGCGCACATGTGCATTTGTGTAACAATAACTGATCATTTAGCTCTGTCTTTTCCCTCACTGTGACTCTCTACAGTCTCGCTACGGTGATGGAGAAGACAAAAACCAAGTACAGGGTGTGGTTATGGATCAGGCAGGGAACGTGGTGCATCGTTTTGGTGGCTCATGGCACGAAGGCATCTTCTGCGACACTCTACCCAACCCACAATGCCTCTGGAAGCCCAGTGAGTCTCGTCACCGTTTCTCCTCTCTGCAGCATCAGCTGCTGTTTTGGTGGAATAATCTGCTTCAGTCTGGAGTGAACATGTCAACTCTGTAATCTGACATTTTTAATCTGTGACCTTCGTTCTCTGTTCCTTTGTAATCCACAGATCCTCAGCCTGAAGATTATTTTGAGTATTATGGGTTCTCTCGTTACGCCAGAGAGCTTAACGAGCTCACGCCTGAACTGAAGGAGATCCTGCCACCTTCAGACACGCGCTTTCGACCTGACCAGAGGTGTGTATTTATATCAGCACGTGTGTCCGCAGAGCTCATAACGAAACCGGAGTTTCAAGTTGCATCTTTTACCGTGTTGTGGCCTCACTCCGGAGTTTTACATCAAACTGGATGTGATGAGTGATGCTTTGTAACTTTGGAGGTCTGAAATGTTACATTTGTAATTTGGATGGTGCAGTCTGAGATGTTTCATTTGCAACTTGGGATTGGAGTCTGAAACATTGCTGTGCAACTGCGTGGGGGGTGGAGGCTTAAGCGTTGCGATGGAACTGAGGGGTGGGAGGAGGCTGAAGCATTGCGGTGTAACTGAAGGGGCGGGTTCAGGGATGGACACTGATGTGGTGTAACTAAGCATGGGGGGCGAAGGCTGAAGCATAAATCTTACTGATTTTTTTTCTTTCCCCAGGCTTCTTGAGGAAGGTAAAGTGACTGAAGCGGATAAGTTGAAGGATGAGGTGGAGGGGAAACAGCGGGAGCGGAGGAAAGAACTGGCTAAGAGAGGAGAAGAGCACATCCCTCGTTTTTTCAGGTGAGCCTTATGTTTTTCATTATGATTAGTAGTAGATCATTTTAGAGAGATGAACTCTAGCCTGAGCTGAGTTTGAGCCTTAGCACTGTGATTCTTCTGGAGCTCACAAGTTCACGCCTTATTTTTCTTTTTTTTCTTTTTTCCCCCCTTCAGGAAAACGGTGGATGAGCCAGGCCGAGAGAATTGGGTCTTTAACGGAACCTACTGGAAGATCAGGGAAACCCCTGGATTTGCAAACACTAATAATCTGGAACTGTGGTGACCTTGACGGGTGTAGATTATTATTTTTTTCATTTTTGTAATAAGTGCAATATGTATCACGTCTGGTGAATCAAAAATCCTCTAAGGACTCGACACGGAATCGATTCGGATTTATGCGATTCGAATCGGGTTGTGGACGAAGGGATGATTGGAATGGAATGGCGTGCTGATGAGCCGTGCATGTGTGCGGTGACGACGCCTGTGAGGAGCAAGTGAATACTGATATTTATTTATTTCCATGATGCTCCTCTTGCCTTATTCCTCAGCGTAGACATTATTGATCATGCGTGTAAGGTTGTTTAAAACGTTTTAGTTTTTATCTTGGGTGTTTTATTTAAAAAATGTCCTGTACTGTTAAAGGAAAGGTTTACTTCAGGTCGGGTTTTTTCTTTTTCTTTCTTTTGGTTGTTTACACTTGAGTACTGTAACTGGCACATGACTCTTTACTATGTTCTTTATGAAGATGATTATGACAATGAAGCGCATTTGAACACATCTGACCTCTACCCTGTGTGTCAGCCCTCCTGATTATGTAAATAGTCCTTGTCTCGTTAAAGCAAAGTGTAGCTGAAACTGGTGTCCCATGTTTCGCTGGCTGGAATGAACTGATGAACCTGTGTGTTTTTTGTGTGTGTACCTTTCAGCTGCACAGGCTAAAGGAAAAGAAGCTGTATGTTTTTAGTGAAGAATTTCTAATTGTATTTATATACAATTAACTGAATAAAACTTAGGGGAAAATAAACTATTAGTGTCCGTGTTTTATTTCTTTATTAATTTAAGAGGTTTCCTACTGTCTGAGAAACATCTACACACAATGCTGTCAAGTGCGGGGGGGAAAAAAAAAAAAAAAAAAAACTCTTGGCCTCCGTGTACTTAATATAGTACCTTGATTTTTACTATTCATTTACAAATGAACCCAGCAGTGTGTCAAGGTTTTTTTTTTTTTACGTGTACAGTTTCGTCCCTGTTATTATCCTTTGTCTAAGGTTTGTTTGTATAGGTGTTCAATTGAGTCAGGGCATAGTGCTGATTGATATGGAGGAAACATACTTGAGCTCAAGGTGTGGTGTTTAGTTGCTGTATAATTTCTAACTGATGTTTGCAGATGTTCCTGCAGTTTCCTGTCACATAAAAGCTACTTTCTGCACCACAGAACCTCAGCCTGTGAGAAGAGCTCATTAATTAATCATGATTAAACCCTGCTACTGTAAATCCTCATTCCTAATAATTACAGACAGCTGTCTTTTTGAAGGTGGCATAGTGTTTAGTACTAGTAGGCATAGTAGGGTCCAGCGATGTGTGGAGTTTGCTTTTTTTTTTTTTTTTTATTAATTTTTTTTTATTTTTCCTCCTCAGCGTACTCCAATTTCCTGTCATAGTCCAGAAATGCAGCTTAGGCTGTCCATGTTTGTGCTCGTTGTCTGGGGTTGTACCCCATCTCATGCCCCGAGCCTGGGATAAGTTTCAGGCCAAGGCAATAGGAGATGAATGTCTTTAAGGTGGGAAAAAGTAGAGATGTCCTTTTACAGTCTAGAAGTTTACTCACTCATCGTCTATACTGCTTTATCCTGTATTCAGGGTTGCGGGGACCTGGAGTCTATCCTGAGACTTGGGGCACAAGGCGGGATACGTCCTGGATAGGGTGCCATTTCATCGTAGGGCACACACGCATATACACATCACACACTATGGCCAATTTGGGAACGACAGTTAGCCTAAACTGCAGGTCTTTAGACTGTGGGAGGAAACCGGAGTACCCAGAGGAAGCCCACCAAGCACGAGAACATGCGCGCACACAGATGGGAATTTAACCTGGACCCTGGAGGTGCAAGGCGACAGTGCTAACTACACCACTGTGCTGTCGTCTAGTAGTTTATATTTATGGAAATGTACCGTACTTCAATGTGTTCCATGACATTATGACAAATTAACAAAACTTGACCTTTTATGTTGTATTTAAGATGTTTTCAAACATGAATCCATTTTAAGAAGTGTGACACGAGGATGAAGCCAAACACATTGTTTCACCAGATTCATACTGTATATACAGTGTGTACTATATATATATATATTTTTTTAACGGACTTATGGCTGACAAAATGATCTTAAACTTCTATTTGTGTAAACATTAGTTAAATATTTAAATGATTATATCTTCCTGAGACCTGAATGTCCTCATATAATGACGTGAGACAACTTCATTGTCTATACTGTATATCTATGTAGATCCTCATATGAGGAGTTAAGGTATAATACTTTTGGAGAACTTTCTGTTTGGAGATATTAAGTTAATATGTTCAATGTGCTAAAGAGAAATGGTGAGGAGAATTTGGAGCATACACAACAGGAGATTTCGGGTCTCGTGGGATATAATAAAACTTTATATCCAATGAAATTTGAAGAGATTCCAGCCTAACAAGACGCTTATGTTATAATGATTTTAAATTCAATACAAGGTTAATGACCTTTCCAATATGGCGGACGCGATGACTCAGCTAGTACAGCGGCTAATCTGAACGCACCCGCACATCAGCTCGGGTACTGTTCAAAGTGTTCACGCGCGTGGCAGCCGAAGCGTCAAGAAGGGGTGAAGGGGCGGAGCTCACCTGCGCGTGCGCGATGGAGATTTGTGACCTACACTAGATTTTGATTCCATCCTTTGATCTGTGGCACGCGCGCGCCAGCGGCGGTGGTGATTGATGTCCGATTGATGTTTAAACCGGAAGACGCGGCGGGTGACGTCTGCGGCTTGGAGCGCGCGCCTCTGAGCACCGAGAGTAAAACGCGCGAGTGTAAAACCTAACCTCAGGACACTGGGATGAACCGCCGGTTTTACTGTTTAACACACATACGAAGCTCTTGTGCTGCCCATGGTCGCTGTTTCTGTTTATAATCTGTGCATGCATGCATGAAATGTGTGTGTGTGTGTGTGTGTGTTGACACCCCGTACGCGTACAGTATGTGTCACTACAGCGCTGCGTGGTGATAAACAGAGTGTGTGCCAGGTGCACGCCCCCCCTGCCTTGCTTTTCATTGATCTTTCACACACTTGTTAGAGAAACTGTTAATCCCTTCAACACTCATGAGTAATGTGCATTTAGCTGCTTCCATTTCATCAGATGCACCCTTTGCCAGAAATATTGGCATCCTTCAGCACATATATTATACACACTGAATAATTTTATATAAACACAGTGTCTGTGCTGTGCACACACTCATGTATCCTCTCATACTTGTTTAATTTATAGTATTAATGGTACTATTTAGGCACTGTTGTGTTGGTGATGTGGGATATTATCAAATAAATAACAGTGGTATTGCTCATTATTGCTCATATTGCACATATTTTAATTGCACCGTGGGGAGTCCATTTAAAGGTTTAAAAGGTAGATTGTCTGTTCCTGTGCTTGGCTGTCCTGGTGTTCAGTGCTCTGTAGTGCTGACCAGATGGCAAAAGTTCACGGAGAAGATGGCTTGGATGTGAGGGGTCTAAAGTGAGCCTTTTTGTTGAACCCTTTACTTCCATCGGGGTATGATTAATTTTTGAAGAGTGGGAAAAAACGGACACCAACAATTCTTTCAGCAGTCTGAACCATCCTTTGTCCTGTTCTTCCTTTCCTGCGACTGTACTTGATGAGACAGGACCACAAAGCAGGACGTTCAAAATACTTGCAGTTTTCTGGACAGACTGAGCTTCACGTCTTAAAGCGATGACGGACTGTTGTTTTTCTTCACTTGATTACATTTGTGTTATTTCATAGTCTTCAGTATTGTAGACAATTAACACAAGGAAGAAAAAAACATTACATTAATACAGTAGGTGTGTCCAAGTGTTTGCTGGCATTGTACATCAGCGTTCTGTAAAGTCTACTCATGCACCAAAATCTTGTTTGTTTCCTAAAGCTAAAAATGCATAAACAATGTAATAAACATGACCAGATGGTTTGGTCTAACAACTGAAACAGAAGAATAGCTCAGTGCCTTCCTGAGTTTCCTGCTCAGTATTATTGTAACGCTATTCTATTCTCTGCCACGCAGTATTTGTATTGTTGAATTCATACGAAGGTGTGTTTCATAGAGCTACAAACATTAATCCTGCTCACTGTTTATTTTAGGGACGTGAGTAGAGTATTTACACGTAGTGCCGAGTCTCAGACACACAGCGTCACTCGGTTACAGCGAGGATCAGAGTCTGAGATAAGACGCAGAGCAGCATGCAGCCGTGTTTATGATCATGCAGGGTGTTTCAGAGAGCTTCAGTGCTCAGAGCCTGCGAGGAGAAGAGCATCATTAATGTATAGACTAATCACATGACGTGAGCACAGAGCTGCATCCGGGAGACAATCAGGACGTGCTGGGGGTAATAATGACCCAGTACTGTGTGTGTGTGTGTGTGTGTGTGTGTGTGTGTGTGTGTGTGTGAATGAACAGAGTGAAGGATGTCGTCAATGTCAAACTGGAACAGACCATTCCTGAGTATCAGGGGAGGCAATAACATATTGGATGTAATTATTTTTACATTTTTTTTTTCATACCTGAAGAAGTGTTCAAGTCAAACTGGGACCCTTGATTAACCCTTCCACTAATGAACGAATGTGTTAACCCTGCAGTACACTACAGAATGTATGTTATTGTTAACATATAACACTGTGTGTGTGTTGGGAGGGTTGTGAGGATCATCAGTAAATCATAAGCTCAGTTTAACATCACTAATCAGTACCTTCCCTCTCACTGTCATCTCACCTCCCTCTGTCTTTGTCTTCGTTGTGTCTCTGTCATCTTTCTGTTGTCTTTCTTTCCCCCTACTGCTGTTTCTCATACTTGAGTCTGTGTATTGTTATTTTCTCTCTCTCTCTCTCTCTCTCTCTCCTCAGTGTGAGTGATGGAGTCTCTCCTGAGGGAACAGTTTGGTTTTAAAGGAGGAAGTGACTCTCTGAAAGAGGAGGTGTGCGGGATAGTAAGATGGCCGCCGTCCTCTCTGTCTGTGGACATCAATCAGTTTGCTGCAGCGTATCATGAGATCAGGTTGCGTCTGGCCGGCCTGGAGCGGGAGAACAGCAGCATCAGGAGGAAGCTCAAGAACTATGAGATGAAGGTGGGAGAAGCGTATCTAGCTGCTCACTGAGCACAGAGCTGGTTAATGGTGTGACGAAACATCTGTCTCTGACCTGTGTCTGTGTGTGTGCGTGTGTGTCTCAGTTCCCAATGATCACTGTGTGTGATGACAAGAGGAGTGTGTGCTGCTCCTGTGAGTCCGAGAAGGTCGAACTGATCCAGACTGAAAACACCAACCTTCAGCAAAGGATCAACTCCCTTATGCAGGAGGTGTGTGTGTGACAGAGAGAGAGAGAGAGAGAGACCATAAACCTTTCTGGAATAAATTTTTGAAATATTTTCCCTCAGCTCCAGACGAGTAAAGCTCAGGAGCAGCGTCTGGAAGACGTGATCAAAGCCTACGAGAAAATTCACCTGGAGAAGAGCAGCGTTCAGAAGGAGCTGGATAACATGGTGAGTGTGTGTGTGTGTGTGTGTGTGAGAGAGAGAGATTAGATCTTTGTCATCGACAGGTTAATCTCTGTGTGTGTGTGTGTGTGTGTGTGTGTGTGTGTGTGTGTGTGTGTGTGTGTGTGTGTGTGTGTGTGTGTG
>JAQQZT010000023.1:33687847-33699226 GCA_030068275.1 Clarias platycephalus | reverse complement strand
ACTTGACCTGGGCTAGAGGAGACTTGACCTGGGCTAGAGGAGACTTGACCTGGGCTAGAGGAGACTTGACCTGGGCTCGAGGAGACTTGACCTGGGCTCGAGGAGACTTGACCTGGGCTCGAGGAGACTTGACCTGGGCTAGAGGAGACTTGACCTGGGCTAGAGGAGACTTGTAGACTTGATCTGCGCTAGAGAGAAATTTACCTGGGGTCAAGTAACAGGTAGTTAAAGCTGGACTTGATGATGCCTTCACGCCAACGTTTATTCTGATCAGGCTGATCAAACTGCTCACACAGTGCAAACTCATCCGCTTTACAGTCAGGCAGGTGGAAGGAACACAAGACTTTATTCAGCTCCAGACTGTAACCTGTAACTAAAAGAGGTAGCAAATCCAGCCATGACCTTAACATTACATCCTTTTAACCAAATAAGCATCATGCCTGAATAATATGCTAATAAAACATCTTGTACATACCGCTGACTTCAGTCTGTTCATCCTGTACTGATTTCTGAATAACATGTTTCTTCTGCAGTGTTCGTAGTTTCTGAATGTACAGATGGCGTGTGTGTCTGTTGATGGGTCCAGGTTCCTCTCCCAGTTCAATTAGTTTGCGTCTGAGCTCTCGGTCTGTTAACCCTTCTGTCTCCGAGATATTGACTCTCTCCACCACTTCATTAGGACTGTGGTTTTCTTTTCCATTCTCCAGACTTGTGGTTGGCGCCTGTATGGAGCGCCAGTCGTAGATGACCGTCTCCTCGCTGACAGAGGAGCTAAGAGATGTGTTGGATGTTGGAGGGACGTGTGTCTCAATCAGCTCATGTCCCTCCTCAGTATCGGTGTAAAGATACTCCACCGGCTCAACCACGTCTGTGATGAAAGGACGTCCTCCGGGAGTGTAGGACAGGTTGGCGAGCGAGTGCGTTTGGGAACTGTTGCAGATTCGGCTCATGCTGTATCTGGGCGTGCAACCAGTGGATACAGTCTCGAGTGCTTGACTGAAACTGGAACTTGACCTTAAGCCAGAGGAGGAATCCTGGGAATTGCCGTTTTTGTGTATTTCTGAGCTTGATGTGGAAACATCAGAAGTTAAAAACTCCTTGTCTTCTGTGAACACATCCTCCTCTTGGTGACACAATATCGAAGATGTTCCACATTCTGAACTCTCATCAGTGTCACCTCTTGGAATGATGATGGTATCTGCCATGCTTCCGGAGATGATCAGAGTGTCCGCTTGGCTTCCATGGAGTTGGGAAGAAATGCGGAGATTCGACATTTGGGAATCAAAATCTGCTTCTCTGTCATCTTCAGAGAGGTGTCTCCAGTGAGGATTGTCCGATTTTGTGATGTCTCTGCGCACTCGTGTCGGTGTAGGAAGCGTCTGCTCGAAGAGAGACGAGGAAGAAAAAGATGAGGTGCTGTTTCTCTGGGAGCAGCGACTGAGGCGTGAACGGGTCCTGCCTGTGACAAACGGACTCGGAGTGAAGGAAGTCTCTTTAATCTCATCATCACACGCTCGTGACTGCAATTTAGTGTCTTCTTTCTTCACTCTGTCAGAGTCTGTACTTTCCTTAGTCTGTCCATCTTTTTCCACTGGTGAGATGCTTTCAGAAGGTAACGGTGCTTCGATGGTGGTCTTGTATGGCTCGCTGTCGCAGCTGCTGTACTGACTCGACCCACTGTTACTGCTGACAGTGGCGTGAGCGACGCCTTTCAGTTCATTCACTTTATCTACAAATACTTCATCATGGTTATCCTCATCCTCCTCCGACAGAGCCGTTCCTCCCACTACAGTCTTATCAAAATCCTCAGTGGTGTTTCCTTCTCTGCAGAAGACAAACACGTCATCTGGAGATGTCACATCAATCCCCTGATTCTGCAGCACGGTAGTCATGCGCTCCGAGTGCAAGAAGCCAGGATACAGGGAGAAATCCACCACCGAGTCTCTGGAGTCGCTGGCCTCATCGTCGCTTTGTTTCACATCCGGGAAATACTCATCATAGTCTCTGAACGTCACGCTCTTACGACTCGGTGTGAAAATACAAGGCGCCTGGGCCACTTCCGGACTCTTTTTGAAGTCAGTCCCTGAGAGGCGAGTACTGGAGAGAACCGGAGGAAGAGACCTGCTCGTGTCTTCTCTGTTAAACACAACGCGATCACGTGCATGAATACCTGAGACGTCAGACAACCAAGATTCGTGAGGGTCTCGCGCCATGTGCAGCCTGTTATTCTCAGATTTCCGGTAAAATGAGGAATATCGGGTGCTGCTGAGAGGCTCGTCTCCAAAATCACTCATCAGCGTCAGGTTCACGCTGCAGTCTCTCATCGAGTGGCCTGAGTAGAGCGCTGGAAATGATAGAAAAACTGATTTATAATTGTGCTTGGACGCTACGAGAGGATGATACTGAATAGGACAAATAGGACCAACTGAAAGGGACGGAGAGATGTGTATGATATGGGGAAATGTGCATGGCTACAAAAGAGAGCCGGGTATGTCCAAGTTGAAGCGATGAATGTAAACCAATGTCAGTGACTTCTTTCCACTTACATAGACTCAAAGGAACACCCAAATTCATGGTATTGCCACCAAAAGCACACTGCAGAGATTGTTTTGTTTTTCTTAATCAATTATGTTAATTCTAATTTAATTTAATTTAATTTAATTTAATTTAATTTAATTTAAAGGAAAACTCTTACAGTAGTTGAACTTGGGTAAATCCTCAAATTCCACCTGGGGTGTGCGTGACTCGTATTCCTGAAGAATGCTGGCACATTTACTGTTTTCCTCCTGTTCCGCCAAATCCACTGCTTTATTCCCTCCCTGAAAACACACACACGCAGTTTACAGAAATGTGTAATATACATAATATTCTTACTGAAAACTTTAACTGACTTTGTTTTTGAGTAAAACTCACATTACATTAGAGTACACAGCACAAGGGATTCTTCTTTTGCTTTAACGTAATCGATAACTAAGTGTAAAAAAACGTTTTATTAACGTACTATATACTATATTCTTCGCTTATTTAGAATTTTAATAACTTAGCCTGTTATTTTAAAAAAATAGTAAAACCCAATATTACAGAAGTGTAAAATTAATTCTAGGTTTATTTCCTCCTTCTCTTGAATTAGTTAAGTCTTTATTTGTCACATGTACTTGACTACACAGGGAAATTCTTTCTTCGTAAGAATAAGAATCTTTAATCGATTAAAAAAAGAAAAAAGTTGAAACATAATTAGTAATATTACTGAAAGCAAGTAATTTTAGATATTTTATCAGTGTATACGTTTTAGATATTTTATTAGTGTTTAAAGACAAGACAGTAAACATGGAGTGAGTCTGGTGTGTGTGGTCTCTAACCTGGTCTCTCATGCTTGGGTCTCCTCCGTTCTTCAGCAGGAGTTTGAGGTTCTGGTAGCAGCCCCATAAAGCTGCGATGTGTAACGGAGTCAGATCCTCACTGGACCTGCACACATACAGCGAAATACACCATCTTCCG
Organism: Clarias platycephalus; assembly: GCA_030068275.1. Taxonomy (NCBI): domain Eukaryota; kingdom Metazoa; phylum Chordata; class Actinopteri; order Siluriformes; family Clariidae; genus Clarias; species Clarias platycephalus. The sequence goes on along the minus strand of JAQQZT010000023.1, from coordinate 33,695,728 downwards.
TTACAGCATGTGGAAACGTGTTATGACATATCCTGGCGACAAATGAGCTTGTGATTGAAGAGAACAGCGCAAAGATCACTTTATTAAACAACTTTATTCCACAACAATATATGGAATAACATGGTAAAATTCCGACTGTACACAAATCATCAATTCATTAAAACAAACATTTCTGAACAAATCAAAAAAGAGATGTTCTGTAATAAATCTCAAAAACTAAGAATGAAGGAAGAAAAGAATGTAGCATGGAAGGAAATAAGTGGAGGACAATAAATAAAACAGATGCTCTGTTTTTTATAACAAAATATTTTCAAGCGAGTAAAAAGAGAGAACTTCAAGAAAAACAGTCATGTTAATCTGACCTGAGGTTTGGATCAGCACCGTGCTGCAGGAGCACTTTAAGGCACCGGAGACCTTTTTCCGACTCCTTCCCTGCAGCCAGGTGCACTGCGGCCACGCCTCCATCCAGCACCAGGTTTGGTTCTGCTCCTCTGTGCAGCAAACTCTCCACCAGCCTGTTACACCAGAAGAGGAGATGAAGAACAAGAACTGTACAAGTGGTTTACTCATTCAGACATCCTCACAGATCATCTGCACAGAGCTGGGGTTTACACACTAATGCAGATATAGATATAATAATATTCAGCTATAGTACGGTAATTAATTATTAATAAGCAAAAGAGGGGAACAAATAAACAAAGTGAGATAGATATTGAGATAAGATAGGAATTTACTAAAGAAAATAAACATAATAAAGCAAAACAGAAAAGAGGCAAAGAGGAAAAAAGAATGGAAAAGGAAAGGAAACATAACCCATCCGTCTCTGTAAACAAGTACAGACTTGTACTACGGAGTACAGTCGTCGGCTCTTTTCAAAGAGTCGGTTTGTTTGAATCAGTTCAATCACATGAACCGACTACGTCGGATCCAGCAGATAACTTCCAAATATTTAACCTCAAAATGCTACATTATGTCCAGTGCTTCATTCTGCTCATTACCCAACCCTAATCTACCTTACGAGTAACAATCAACATTTTAAAAAGAAAGGAAAACTGCTCACGTGCGAGTCAACTCTTCAAGTTCAAACAAAAAGAATCGGCTTGTAAGAGCCGACTCGGTATAGAATAGGACATTATTTAACAGCAATTATTTCGCAGTTTTACAGATACGAGTGTGTATTCTGCTCCAGCACGATGCAACACGTTGTAAGGTAGGTTAAAGCAGGTAAAGTAATAAAACGTGCAAATCGGAGTTTATTTAAGAAGATGGACCAATCGGCAGAGTGATGCACAGAATAACGTTACCTGACATCCGTGTCGTTTACCGCCGCGTGCAATAGCATTGCTAAATTATTCCTATCGTCGTTCATAATTTCTGTGTTATTCTTCGATTAATGTATTTTATATTCCGCATGAGGATAATCTGTTACTCCCAAGCGTTGTTTCCCCCTTAATCCTCACCCGTATTCTGGTAAAAAAAAAAATCCCGCCTTCTGGTTCAGAAGTCCATTCTCAAGCGCGAGCTATATTAACCGACGTCACTACTAGCCAATCGTTGAAAAACGAGCTGGAGCAAACATGCCAATCAGTGCGGCAAGGAGGCGGGATTTGTTCGGAATACAGGTAGGAGTGAAAACAAACGGAATCGTAGTTAGTTTTACAGAGGTTAATTTTCCATGTTTTGTAGGTGATTTTTTTTTTTTCAATAAAATGTTCATCCTAATGCTGAATTGTAACGTTGCTGCTTGGAGACTTGCAGAACGAGACACTTTTTTTTTTTCTTTTGTTGTTTAAATTTCCCTCTGCTGACGTGACGTATTATTATTGCGACGCGCAAGCGCTCTGTAAAGAAGACATCCAGCGCCATCTGCTGTTCAGGAGCTCACACCAAGGGTTTGTATTAATTGTGTAAAGTCTTACAAAATCTTTAAAGTGCGCTTTACGTTTTTTATATAAAATATAGCAAAACCACTGCACCGCGCAACAAATATGGAGGGATCTCGCTAATTCGAAACATCGTCACGGTCCACACGACGTCACTGTTTACAAACAGCTTCACAGGAAGTGTGACAAGCACAAAAAACAAACAAACCGGAAGTACAGATCAGCGGATGATGATGATGATAATGATGATGATGGCGGTTCTCCTGCGCGGAGAGTTCAGCAGCTGAGCGCTGAGGAGGATTTGCAGCTAGCTAGTTTTATTGGAATAATAATAACAATAATAATTTAGTGTTTAAATCAGACTGATAAATCAGACAGAGGGGAGAGTTTACCCTGAGTGCCGACTCGTCTGTATAAACGGTGAGTTCTGAGATATTATTATTATTATTATTATTATTATTGAGTTTAGCTTGGGTGCTAATCTTTCAGCTACTGTAACTGGAGTAAACCCTTCCATCTAACACTGCTAAATTGGATTTGTATAACCGATTATTAAACAGCACATAAAAAAAGTTATTATATTTTTAAATGTCAGCAGATTAACAGAGAGACGTAATGAACTGAAAGAGTAAAACACACCACCTTTACTCTCCTCTAATCCCAGGCCCGAGTCTGAAATGTGCACAGTTCTCATTTCCTGTCCACACACACTACTGCCTTTTCCTTATTCCATTTCCCATACACTCTACTTCCTGTCCTGTATTTCCTGTACACATTTGTTCCTTTGTTTTGTATCTTTGTATACATTCCCATTTCCTCTTATCTCTTTCATTTTCCATACATCCTTCTTCCTGTTGCCTATTCCTTGTTCATTGTTGCTTGCTTCCTATTCCATGTCCTGTTCCATACATCCCACTTCCTCTTCTCTATTCCATGTTCTATGCTAATTACTTCATATTCCCTATATACTGTGTACACTTCCTTATTCCTGTTTTTCTTTCATACACCCTACTTCCTGTTCCATATCCCAGTTCCATACACCCTACTTCCTGTTCCATACCCATCCATGCTGCTTACTTCCTGTTCCCTACTTCCTCTTTTATATCCCCTCTCTACTCCCTAATTTCTACTCCAGATTAATTATTAACCTCTGACTGTTTGTCCCTCTCTGTTTTCGTCTTATATTGTCATATTTTATATCCCTCATTCCTTATGACTTAATCCCTAATCCCTAGTTCTTAATTCCTATTCATTATTCCACAGACTTTATTCCCTGTCCTGTCATACTACCTATTCCATCATTTGTGTTCCCTGTTCTGTTTTCTGTTCCCTACTTCTTACTGTACTTACTTTTCTTCATTTAATTTACATTCTTTGAGTCAGTGTGTAAATAACTTGTAAACTCCACAAGTATGAAATTCACGACTCTTCCTCCTGTCAATCAGATTTTACACACACACACACATACACACACACACACACAAACGTTCATTCCAGTTTTGGGTGGAGTTTCGTTACTCAAGTCTGAACACAGCCACTAACTCAAACCCCGTGTTATTTACTTTACATAGTTTGTAAAGTAAATAATACATACTTTATTCTGTTTATGCAGTTTAGATATAATAACGATAAGATGAGGGAACCTGGTTTGTTGTTAAAGGGAAAGTCAGTTGAATATAATTTATTCTTTTTTGTTTTAATCAAAGCCTTAGATCTTTAAACAGTGTTTACCTTGAGGAGAGAAAATGGTGTGTTTTTGTTACATTACTTTTCAGTGATTTCTTTTTTGCCATATTACTTTGTTTATTCGTCTCTGCCCCTAGGAAGCTCCGCCCACATCCCCATGTAGCGTCTGAAGGCACTTTTCTGGTTACAAACTTAAAAATATTTAACATTAATTAAACAGATCAAAGGAAAGCCTTAAATAAAGTGAGATAGACAATGAACCACAGAAACGTCTTCTTAAATCATGGTGTTTTTAATCATATCGTTCGGCCCTAAATGATCGGTGGAGAGGGCGTGGTTTACAGTAGGACCCAGTGATTGATAAGCATCATTATGTTTCAGAGACGCAGGACTCTTCACATCCACGTTCAACAGAAACATGAATGACATCGTCAGTCAATCTCTCGCTGTCTCTCTGCTTTGAGCTGCTTTAAACAGAAACATGAGTGTGTGAGGAAGCAGGCGGATGAGTTGATGATCAGGATCAGAGTAATAAGCTCCCAGATCTCAGAGCGAGACCGGACGCAGGACGGAGTGATGTCGAGGTGACGCTGATCATTTCTCCTGATTAGTCTAGTCAAAACTCTGGACGGTCCCACGCACACACTGCCACACATCACACGGCAAGTTATTGTTTCCACCTCGATCTGCAAACCCGCCCCGTTAGCTGTGTGTGAACATGGCCGAGCCCGGGGCGGACCCCCACGCGGTCGTGCCTGAGGAGAAACAGGTGAGTGAAGTGAGTAGAGATGATGAAGAAAATACAAGCACAGCCTACTCGGACAGTGAGGATGCCACCGCCGCCAGCAGCAGGAGCCTGTCTGAGAGGGAGGACTCAGAGATCACGTCATCCGTGAGCAGCGTCGTGGACGAGACACCGTCTGTGTCCACGGGTGAACCTCAGACGTCCGTGAGGTCGGCGCTGGATGGTGAGGATGAGACCGAGACGGATCGAGCACCGTCATGGAGCGACGATGTGATGAGTGTGGAGGCGGGGCAGGCCACCGTGTCAACACCGCCCTCTGGACCGCTCTCAGGACCCTCGTCTGCCCCACCCTCGGTGCAGGAGCATTACTACGTGAAGTGGATCACATGGAAGGGACAGAAGACACCCATCATCACGCAGAGCGAAAACGGACCCTGCCCCCTGCTGGCCATCATGAACGTCCTCTTCCTCAGGTGGAAGGTGAGATCTGTGGGGGGGAGTTTAAAATATAAAATGGACAAGATTTTTTAAAAATCAGGAACTTTTGCCATGATGATTTATTCTGTAACAGTTGCAAAAAAAGTGTTTACAAAATTATCACTGTCATCATACACTACTGGTTTGTAAAGTATAAAAGTTTTCTATAAAAAGTATATAATAATTTCAACAAAGCAAGTCATTCATATATCAGGCTGAAGTTAGCCCCACCCATTCATTCTATGAAACGCCTACAAAGGTGCTCAGTTTGCACATAACATGCGGATACGGCCCTTAGCTCATGTCCTAAATGTCGTATATGATCAGACAGTCTAATTTAATCTAACGACTGATCAGTGTTTGATCTGTAATATAATGCTGTAAATGACTAAATCCAGTGGTATTGTGTCTGCAGGCAAAGTTACCGGCCCAGACTGAGGTCATCACCATCGAAGAGCTCATGGCTCACCTCGGTATGGTGTTCACTCGCACCTCACTTACATCCTACCGGATATCACATAAACACACACACACATGCTTTATTCCTCTTACACTTCATTAAAACATGTCACACTTTTCTTCTCTCTGTAGTTACCTTTAGTGTAAGAAACCACTGAGTTCCTGTCGGCACTTACATTATAGCAGCTATAGTTTAGTATTTCTAGGTGAGGTACACTGGAATTTTTAAACTGTCTCACTTTGTGTGTGTGTGTGTGTGTGTGTGTGTGTGTGTGTGTGTGTGTGTGTGTTTTATAGGTGAGTGTGTTTTGTCGATTAAGCCCAGAGAGAAGGCTGAGGGTATGGAGCTCAATTTTCAGCAGGTGAGTGTTTGAAAGTGTGTGTGTGTTTGAGAGAGTGAGAGAGATTTGTAATGTTTTACTAGTTTAGAAATTAAGATGTTGAATCAGTAGATTTTTGAGAATTTTAAATCTATTTATACATTTAAAGGCTAAATCTTAATCGTTAATCTTAATCTTTTTTTATGTAGTTATATTTTTGAAAATATTTATTTGAGACTTTATTTTGAAAAATTTGGAGAAGAAAAAAACAGTTGTTTTTTTTATTAATATTTTGAGATTTTCCGCACGTAATAAATTCCTAAAAGAGAGAGCAATGTGACTAAATTTTAATTAAATGATAATAAAATTTGAACTAATTAAAGAAAAAAATGTGAAATGTATTTTTTTTTAAGCTGTATGCTTGAGGGAAATTAATAGAATAATATAAGCTTTTATATGATTATTATTAGAGATTGAGGAGTATGACTTCTCCATTATTGATCCTTGTACAGTCTCAATATGGTTCACACATCATTTTATAAAAAATAAAAAAAAAACATTATTCAGCTATAAAGTGTTTTTTTTGTTTGTTTTTTTTTGTTTTTTTTTACCAAACTTTACAATAGCTTAAAATTACAATAAAGTATAAATATATTAAAATCAATCCTTAAAAAAAACAACAGCAGCAGCAGCCAGGTTTTTTTATATGGAAATGTTTCCATTTCCAAAAATATGTTTCTATTCCAAATCCAGTCTCAACTCTTTGTTACTGAGTACTGATAAAACTGATCTGATATCTGATCCACGGTTTATTGCTGATCTCAACTCCATACTGATACTGAGTAGTGCAGTCTCTTCTTCTCCTCTTCCTTCTTGTTCTTCTTATTATTATTTTTATCATCATGTTAACAGTAAACATCCGTTCCATCTCCTCTTTTGTCAGAACATGAGCGACGCCATGGCCGTGCTGCCGAAGTTATCCACAGGTCTGGACGTAAACGTGCGTTTTACGGGCGTGTCAGATTTCGAGTACACGCCCGAGTGCATCGTGTTCGATCTTCTCAACATCCCGCTGTACCACGGCTGGCTGGTGGATCCGCAGGTCAGAGACGGGGCACAGGGGATTAGTGCAGAGGGAATAATCTAGGAAAGTGAATAATCATGCTGATGTCCTTTTTAGAACCCGGAGATGACGTCTGCAGTGGGGAAACTGAGCTACAACCAGCTGGTGGAGAAGATCATCATCTACAAACACTCGACAGACAGCAGCCAAGTCAGTGAAGGTGTGTGTGTGTGGAAAGCGGGGTGTTTGATCTTCTCTAATATGGTTTTGGTCTGATACGTGTCCTGTCTAAACAAACCTGCCTCAGATGATCTTTCCATCTTTAGATCAAAAGCATGAACTCAAAACAAGACATCAGTAAAAATATGGCCAAAGCTGATAAACCAGTTATATACACACACACAGATCATATCAGCATGCCGTGGAGGACGTTTCATCATTGCTTTCCTCAAAATCAGACGAGCTGATCGCACCAAGTGACTAGAGATTATAGAGTGTAGTCACTGTAACACCGAGTTCAGCACAAGATAAAGAACAAGGAATAAAAATAATACACAGTTAATGATAAAGTTTTTAATATGGAGCGCTCTGAGGCGAGGAACTGAATCCTGTCCCCATGCATGAGGTTATGTATTAAATAAGATATTGAGTGTTGGTTCACAGTTTACTCGCTGGAGCCTCAGAGCATGGTGAAAGCTGTTTTTCTTAAACCTCATCTTGTTTTTTTACACCCCACTTGATCCTGTGTTTTATTTCTTACGAGTTTGACAAGTTACAGTATAGTCCGTGTGTTGAGAGACATAACTGAGTCATCACTTCCTTATTTACTGTGAGGTTGTTTTTTATTGCAGGTCTGATAGCAGAACAGTTTTTGGAGTCCACTGCCACCCAGCTGTCGTATCACGGTCTGTGTGAGCTCAACACCATCGCCAAGGAGGGAGAGCTGTGTGTGTTCTTCAGGAACAACCACTTCAGCACTCTGATCAAGCACAAGGTGATTAACTAAACTCGATCAATCCCGATGTCCCTGGTTAAGGCTAGGATTTTATATCACTGTACTTTAACGTACATGTCACCAATAAAATATCTAATCTCCTCGAGGGCTCTGAACTCCATAAAGTCCCTGATGTCTCTAAACTTTGTAAATTCCCATGAACTCCCTGAAGTCTCCGAACTCCCTGAAGTCTCCGAACTCCCTGAAGTCTCCGAACTCCCTGAAGTCTCCGAACTCCCTGAAGTCTCCGAACT
>JAQQZT010000023.1:33574418-33602109 GCA_030068275.1 Clarias platycephalus | reverse complement strand
AACACGTGATAGTCTTCGGCCCTCCCGGCTGAATGGTAGTAAGCAGCCTTAATGTGGGAGCCCCCTAGCGACGGGGAAGAATTGGACACGATTAGATTGGGGTAAAAATAATTGGACGGACTAAATTTATTTTAAAAAATTTTTTTTTTTAAAGTTACAATTTTACATTTTAAAAGTTAAAATTTATTTTAAAGTTTTACAAAACGCTCGCAGACCAAGTTACTTGCAATTCAAGGCTCCACTGTATTTGAAATAAATTTGATTTACACATATTTACACAAAATTATATTTAATTAATTGACCAATAATTAAAATATATATACTGTAAATGTAAAAAAACTTTTTTGTATTTATTATATATTTATTTAAAACAATATTTATTTTTAAAAGTAATTAAAATCACTAGCATTTAATGCATAATTAAAATTTTTATTTTAATGCTCGAATAATAAAACCACAATTATATCAAATAATTTATATATTAAGCATCTGTACATACTTACATTTTATTTTTTAATTGTTTTAATTTTTGATTGTATGTAATATATTCTATAAAAGTGAACGCAGGGACTCACGCTCAGCCCGTCCCCCGTGTCGAGGGGGAAGATTATGACCTCGCTCATGTCCATGAGCAGCTGTTGATGGTGCAGCTGGATGTAGGTGAGCATGGCGGGCTGCATGCTAATTACGACCTCCTTCTGAATGGGCGTCCTGAGGAACCGATCCAGGTTCTCCCTCACCTCCTGCTCCCTGTCCTTCAGCGTCACCACGGAGACGGTGTTCCTCTCGGCGGAGGCCTGGGCGCTACACGTGTCCTTAGTCATGAGGAAGTTTCTCCACTCTTCGGAGGAGATCAGGTACTCGTACTCAGACTCCACGGGCAGGACGAACTCACTGACCGCACCCTTTATCACCTCACGCGCTTGGGTCACCATATGCATAGAGGTGGAGCTTAAAATCAGCGCGCCCCCTGTCACGGTGTATGCACAGGGCAGCCCCTGGTCCTTCAGCTTGTCTGTCAGCTTATCTCTGATGTCCTGTCTCTGGAGGAAATCAGCTTTCAGGGCGCTGACTGGGACGTGGGCCTGCGACACGGCGCTCAGGAACTCCAGCAGCTCACTCTTCAGTTTCTCGGCTTCGTCTTGGACGGGGCCTTTCACCTCCACTCCGTTCGGCGAGACTCTGATCGTGTAACCGGGGTGAGACTTTTCCAGCTTGTTGGGGAGGTCTGAGAGAGAGATGAGCTGGCGTTTGGTGGGGTCAGGGACAGAGAGATGGCACACACAGGGCTGTGGATCAGGTGAAGGTTGAGAAACCTGCGGGGTGGCACTGGAAAGCTTTACAGATATTGAGGTCACCTGAACGTCAGGTTTTAGGACGACAGTTTCCTGACTGGGTGGCAGTGGCGATGCACCACTGAGGAGATCAGAATGTGTGCCATTCGAAGGCGATACAGCGCTACCCTGATCCACTACACCCGGAGCTGTCCCGTTCTGTAACTCCGCCTGAGATGCTCCTTCCTCCGAGTGCAAGAAAGAATAATACGGTTTCACAGACAAGTCCGTCTCCTCCAGGCTGTGAGTCTTCTGAAGTACACCGTCTACAGCTGTTTAACAAAAACATCCCATAGAATACGAAATAAATAACAGAATCGAGAGAAAACACTTAAACTTTAGCCAAGACACAGAATACACTAATCTGAGACTTTCCTAGAGAGGGTGTGGCCAATGAGCATGCTTGATCGACAGCAGTATAGCACAGTCACTGTACAGGGAGAGTGAAGAAGGCGTGGCATTTGAGTAGTGGGTGTGGCTTCGGTGTAATGGGTGTATCCTCTATAAATGGGTTGTGGAAGTGTAGCCTGTGTGTATTAGATGAGGCTTCAGTGTAGTGGGCGTGGTCTGTGTGCAATGGGTGTGGTCTGTCTGTTTTGAGTGTGGTCTTTCTGTTGGTGTGGTCTGTTTGTTGTGGGTGTGGTCTGTTTGTTGTGGGTGTGGTCTGTTTGTTGTGGGTGTGGTCTTTCTGTTGAGGGTGTGGCCTGTTTTTTATGGGCCTGGTCTATTAGTTATGGGTGTGGCGTATTTGCTATTGATGTGGACTGTTTATAGCGGGCATGATGGGTTTGTTATGGGCGTGGCCTGTTGGTAATAGACATGCCTCTGTTGCCATGGGCAACAGGGACCAGCCTGTTATAGGCCTGGTCTGTTTGTAGTGGGTGTAGCCTGTTTGTAGTGGACACGGCCTGTTTGTTGTGGGTGTAGTCTATCTGTAATGCACACAGAATATATGTACTCTTATAGCAAATAGGGTGTGGCCTTTCTGCTATGGGCGTGGCCTGTTTGTAATGATTGTTGTTTGTAGTTGTGTGGCCTTTTGTTGTTGTGGTCAGTTGTGTGTGTCCTGTGTGCAGTGGGTGTGTCCTGTGTGTAGTGGGTGTGTCCTGTATGCAGTGGGTGTGTCCTGTGTGCAGTGGGTGTGTCCTGTGTGCCGTGTATTGTACTGAGCCAGCTCTAGACTGTATGAAATTAATCTCTGTTTGTCGGATAGTGTAAGAGGAGAGGGGCTCCGGAGTGACTTACACTGCACATCTTTAAAGGAGACTTTAGCGAGTCGCTGAGAGACCCTGCTCACGGCCGTCACTTCTCCTCCTCCACTGCGGCTGCTCTCGAAGTAGAGTGTTAGCAGATCGTCGGGCAAGTCAGGGATCAGGTTTTCCACCAGGATGGAATCTGTGCATTCCACCTGCTCCAGGGTCAGCCTCGCTCCCTCCAGCGTGCGCTTGGAGACTTTACTGCACATCTTCTTGAAATCTGTAAAGAAATTTCCAATACCACAGTGTGAGGTGTTTAACGGGCTCAGAAGACGTTGAGTCTGCGTTACCATGTGTTTCTACTCACTAACCCTCGAGTGCAGGCTGGTTGAGGTGAATAAGGACCAGGTCTTTCCCCGGAGACAAGTAAAGCATGTAGTTATTTGAATCGAGCCCCGTCAGATTCTCCACGTAAAGCTCCAGCATGTCGCGGGTGGTGCTGGGAGAGAGGCCGCGCAGCATGAGTTTCCCATGATCCTTTGGAGGTTTCTTGCGTACAATCAGTTTGGCATCCATGAGAGTGTGCGTGTCTTTCTGCACAACGCTCCTCGCGACTAGTCAACACACACACACAGACACACACACATACATGCTGTTTGTAAAGTACATAATATAATAAAGGAATATCATAAGCCACTGAAATAGATATACGAGTCTCACCTTCTGCACTTTCAAACACCAGTAAGGCTTTGTCTCCTATCCTTTCCAAAGAAATAACGGTTCCTCCTCCGGACCTCCTCTTGTTTTCAAAGTAGAGGAACAGCAGGTCATCATCCACCTCAGCAGGGATCTGAAGGATCTCCACACTGCAATCTTCCAGGTTTTCATCCTCCATCCTGATCGTGAGTGAGGAAACAGCAGCAGAGACATGCAGTTAGGCCGTGCTCCAGTTCTCTTACTGGAGTATTTCTGTACAGAAAAATCCCTGCTTACAATATAAACGTCAAAAATCAGAGTGTATCTAATAAATAACAGGCGACTAGATTAAAGGTTGAAGTAATTACTTAGAGTAGAAAGAACATCATACAACAGTCAAACATGGTGGTGGTGGTGGTGGTGGTGGTGTGACAGTGTGGGGCTGATTTGTAGCTTCTGGACCCAGATGACCTGCTATAGGAATGTAACCAACCGACTGGATTCCAACCGCCTTTAGTGAAACAAACTGCACTGTATACTATACATACATAAATATTCATATATTTACACATTATATTATATATACACATAATGTCAGTCATGTTTTTATTACTTTTTAATAATTTCTCATGAACAGAAAGTGAAACCATGCAGTACTTCTTTAAACCCCGAACCAAGAGTTTATACACGATTCACACACAGACGCATTAATCATACTGTGCGAATTTAGACTAAAAAACAATCTAACAGGTGTATGTTAGTAATGTCTCACCTCTTGCGCTACCTCGTTTCAGATCATGATCCGAAGCGAAAATCCCCTTTACTTCCTGTTTGGTTCTCGCAGAACCCTAAAACAAAGCAAAACATTTATGACATTTTTACAAATCTGTTCATTGGTTAATGTTTAGAAAATCTACAACACGCACCCGGTAGTAAAGTATAAGTTGTGTATCATATGATTATTTATTATTATTACGAATGGGGGAAACGTTCCAAACTGTACCTCACGTCATCTTCCTTCGACCAGGAAACAACATGAACAGGGCGCATGCGCAGACGGTCCTGCTGTCGAGAACGCGAGGAGTGAATTCCGTGCATATGCAGAGTTCGCGTTCAGCATTGCGCATGCGCAAACGAACGTGCAGACGAAATAAGAGCGCGGGTCTGAGGCACGCTAGTTGCTAGTGAGTTTGCCGTCTAGTTTTTAATTCTTTTAATAGTGTTATAATTGTGAAATAAGGGTAGAAAATAAATCCTAAATCTGATTAAATCTTTTTTGGTTTTGCTTTTTGTCAGTTTGACCCCTTACACGCGCTTGCTAGCTAACGTTCTTGCTAATTTTGCACAGCTAGCTAACTAGCCAGTCTATTTAAACCTATTTAAAATGTTTATTTATGTGTCATATTTAGCTCTTAAAAGTATTTTTTGTTTTTATTTCAGAAATGGATCCTCAGAAAGACGTGCAGCCTCCTAAACAGCAGCCTATGATCTACATCTGTGGAGGTGAAGCCCTTTAACTAGCATTAAAGAATTAGCACTTAGTTTAGATTCTATTATGACTTTCAGATTTGTGTGTGGTGTCACTTCGAAGTCAGCCCTATTTCGACACGATTAGTTTATCCATGTTTTATGAGATTATAGGTGGAGGATCTCGAGGATTAATATACAGACTGCACACATACACACTTCTGGAAAGATTACACCGTATTTAACTTTGTTCAGTACCGTTCAGATGGGGTTAGTTTTCCAGGCACAAGCGTGTTAAGTAAAGGTGCCAGGAGAATCTCCATGTAAACACACACACAGTCTGTAGCTGTGAATAATATTTGAATGTACTCATATAATAATAATACTGAATATACTGAAATAATATTTACAGTATTATTGATGTGATAAACATGTTACAAACCTGTAGATGGAAAACTAATCCCATCTGAACAGAGCGATCATCTCCTCTACCGTGAATGCAGGTTTATATTTTTATGTGATGTTTTATATGATCTACACACAGAGACGTATTATTTTTATCCCCACACTGCTCTGTTCAATCTGCTGTGCTGTAGTCATGTGCTTGTTATGTAAGACTTAAGAGATGATAATAATGATGATGACGATGTTTAACACAGAGTGCCACACGGAAAATGAGATCAAGGCCAGAGACCCGATCCGATGCAGAGAGTGCGGCTACAGAATCATGTACAAGAAGAGGACGAAGAGACGTATCTTTTATTTATCAGCATCATCATTATCATGGGGCTTTTCATTTCTTTCTAAGTGTAGTGTATTAAACAGTGGGAGGTGTTTATGGCATGGGGAGAGACCAGAAATTATTAATATACAAGATACCGGGATTGATTTGGAAAAGAAACAGCGACATAGTGTTCCAATATTGTACTGTTTAGTAGAAATGAAAGAACGAGTGCAGTCTTTTGTCAAATGATGTTAAAGCATAATTAAAGAGCATAGGATGGTTTTAATGGTTACAGCTCAGTAAGTGATTTGTTAATGTGTGTATATACTGAATATAAGACTTATGTTTATTATTAATTAATCATTATAGATAAATCTTAAACATTTCATGCTCTTCCTTAAGTGGAGTTTTGAGTGAAATGTTGAAGTGAAAAAAAGAGAGAGTGAGGTTCTAACACAGGCATTATCATCTTTGTTTTTGTACTGGAGGAGTTTCTATAAAAACGCTTAGGGTTTCACTTGTTTGTGGTATTAACAGCAGTTGCATCATAGTGCTGTTGTATCCTTTGCTCTGATTGTTCAGAAGGTGCCGATTAATAACAGCATCTCTGAGAATAGAGCAGGTTTATATTATTGCTCACTCTTATGTTATTGTTTCCATATTAAAACAGATTTAACAAAATGTATATAATATCAATGTTTTCTCTAAGGAAGTGTTTAACATTTGAAAGTATTCTCCATTGTCTAAGTGTGTGTAAGTGTCTATTCCTTAACTCTGGTCCTCAGTGGTCGTGTTCGACGCCCGGTGAGCTCCAGCCTCTCAGATTGTCCCGCTCCAAACTGAAACCTGCCTTCATTTTTTTTTGTGTTTATTTTTTTCTACATCCATTTTAGTTTGAGATTGTAAATAAGTGTGTACAAGTTAAATGGTTAAATACAGTTGTGTGTAGAAACGCTGAGTCATGGTCATGCTTGTGTTCAAAGTGTTGGTGTGTTAATCCTGTGGAGCTTCTGGGATTTCCTGTTCAGAGGAGGAAATTAATTCTGTTTCTTTACTGGTTACAACACTCTCTCTCTGTCTCATACACTCTCTCTCACTCACTGTCTCTCTGAATCTCTCTCTCATACATTCTCTCTCTCACACTCTCACTCACACACACATGCTCTAAGAGAACTGTTTCAACACAACAGGCTCCTGTATATTTAATACTAAAAGCTAAAATTATTATAAAGATAAGATTAATAAAACATGCATACATACATTTAGACAGAAAACATGAACTAATATTGATTATATAATGATCAACCTCTAAAGTTTGGAAATTAAGTTTAACTTGTGTTTATTACACCTTATAGTGAAGCCCACTCAATTACTGTTATAATTATTATATGATTTTTGTTTAATGTATATATTACTCCTTATATAAAGTATTAAACCATAAATCAGTCATGTTGTTGTTCAAATAAATTACTTTATAGTTAACAAATCTCAGCTTATTTCTGAAATTTAACATTTATTACTATTTAAATAATATTTAGTAAATATTTGGTAACATGTTCTAATCATTTTAGCATACTGAATTAATTTAAATCAGTCTTTTATTCATTAAAGTAATATTTATATATTCTAAAATTATTTTCTGTTAATTACACTGTAATTGCGATATTGTATAAATTATCTAAAAATATTAAATGATTCTGAGTCAATAAGTAAACGATTCGAATCATTTAAGCGTCAAATAAAAGGAACGTTGCATTTTTTTTTTTTTTATAAAAATATTATAAAATAAAATAATCTTCACGCTTACTAAACATGTTAAAATAGTTAATAAGAAGTTGGAATAATGTAATAAATGACTGTAGGAGTCAGTGGATAAAAGATTCAGAGTCGATGTGTCGACCCAAGGGACAAAAGAATCATTTAGCGCATCACGGCTCTGTGGTTTGTGACGTAATGGGAGTCGACTCCGCAGGGGGGCGGGGTTTTCCCCGGCTGTGGTTGAAGCGAGCCCGGTCCGGTCAGTGCGCAGAGAGAGAGAGCGAGCGATATGATGTTTTAGTGTGAGTGTGTGCTTGTGTGCTTGGTTTTGCTAAGAAGTGCTGTAAATGGGTAACGCGCAGAAGAAGGGCGCGTGGACGAGTTCCGGTGTCGCGAGCCCGGCGCGCGCCAGAGCTCGCGAGGGAAATCCCGGAAGCGCGGACGGGAAGAAGACGGCGCTCGCGAACGGCGCTCCCACTGCAGAGGCGGAAACCGGAAGCACCGGAACCCACGGAGTGAACCTCGATGCCCCCGCCGGGGATTTGCCCCCTGCGCTCGCGCGCCTCAAGAACGAGGGCAACATGCTGTTTAAGAACGGGCAGTTCGGACTCGCGCTGGAGAAGTACACCCAGGCCATAGACGGTTACACAAACTCAGGTGGGGTGTATTCACTCATCACACTGCATTCGGCTTCTCTAATAATAATAATAATAATAATAATAATGTAATCTATAACAGTGTATAAAGTATAAATAGACAGATTCCGGTAGTATGTTTTGACATCAGGGCGCGTCATCATGACGTCACGAGAGAGAGCAGAGGCATCAATCTAGTGCTGTCCACATCTGTCTCTCAGAATCAAGAGCTTTAATTATATTATAAAATGAACATTTAATCACTTTTTAAGCATCCAAAATCAATGTATTCCAAATATGTTTCAAATTAGAACACGATTGCTGTTTAAGTACACAGAGGTGAGGTCTCACCTTATAACCCCCCTCTCTCTCTCGCTCTCTCTCTCTCTCTCTGAGAGTAATGTACTCTGGCTCATGGGTCGATAGTTTAAACTTTTAAAATGAGCACAGACTTCACAGAGTAAAAGTTCACCGTGTGTGGTCTGTTGCTAAGGTTAAAGGATTGCATTAGTTAGATTTGGTGGGAGTTCGGCACTCACTGTGTTCAGTTGTGCTCTGAAGTTTGCACACACTCTTCATGAAAGTGAATGTCGTGATGAGATCAAGCTTTTAACGATTCCTTTGAGCAGAATGATTAGATCTTTAATAGAATAACAAGGACAAAATTAATGACTTTTAATTTGCCGACCCCAAGGTCTCACGACTTCCTGTTAGTGATGATGATGATGATGGTGGTGGTGGACTCCAGCTGGTAGCTCCTCTATACAACAAATGAAATGAACTGGAAGCTGCTGGAACACCAGCATCACTGTCTGTATCCCAAATACCTAAGACAGAGATATGTCTTTAGTAATTGTTTAAAGGCTTCCAGTAACTCAGATGTACGGCCATCTAGAGGAGGTTCATTCCCTCACTTTGGAGCCAGAACAGAAAACAGTCTTTCTGAAAACGTTTAATTACTCGGGGATTAATGTGTCTCGTTTGCTAAAGGTTGCGTTTGTAACATTTCGCAAAGCTGTTTCATGGATTAATGCAGGTATTGCAACTAATAAGAAATCTCTATTATTATTATTATTATTATTATATCTGAGTATCTATACACAATAATGCTAATAATAGTAATCATATAATTAATGGACTTCCCAGAGGTCCAAGTGTTCACTGTATGTAAGGTTTAAATATATCCGCTTTATTTTTTATGAATGTTCTGGACATTAAGAGTAAAAGTTGTGCTACAGAACAGAGAAATATCTTACTTCATACACTGAATGAAGAAATCACGCACTTTATACACTTATTGAAATAAAGTAAAAAAAATTCTAACCTGAAGAAAGACAGGAAAATAAGTTAAACAGAAAATACAAAAAGAAATGCCAAATTTATGAAATCCTGTATCAATTCAAAAGGTGGACAGTGTTAAAAAAGTTATTTGTGGTTTAATCTTAAAAAAAGAAAAATCTCAAAAGTGATGAAAAGGAAAACATTTGTCTTTTAACTCGTCTTTTTCCTTCTGTTTGAACCAGAAATGAGATGACACAACATCCTGTATTAATTGTGCACATGTGTGTGATGGGTGTGTATGTGTATTAGTCAGTCAGAGAAGCATGTCAGAGCCTGAGCTGCTGATTTGTGAGTTTGGTGTTGAGTAACTCAGCGCCTGGTGTTGGGGTCGAGTCCCTGATTTACACACACTCTGTGTATCTGAGTTTAGTGTTGAGTCTCTGGCTTGTACTTTTTCCATCTAATTTTACCCCTAACACAATCAGTTTGTCTTTACACACAGTTTCAGTTCCATGAACACCACTGATTCCCTGATTTCCTGTGTTGATTTCTCGATTTCACTCATGTGTGATTTTCAGTCACCTCAATCATTCTTCCTGCTTTTATAAACGTTCTGAGTCGAGTCTTGAGTTTGAAGTTTCATTGTTCGGTCTGCAATCTTTTTCATTATTATTATTATTACTATTATTGTTCCTGTTGAGTCCCTCAGAGTCTTAGCGTCTCCTGGTGTTAAATCTGTAGTAAAGTCGAACAGAACGAATAAGTTACTGATTTTTATATCGAGTCTCTGAGTCTTTAACCTTGCAATCAGTTTTACAGTTTTCTGTGTCAAATTCCAGAGGTATTTATGTGTGTGTGTGTGTGTGTGTGTGTGTGTGTGTGTGTGTGTGTGTGTGTGTGTGTGATTTAACAGGTATCGACAGTCCTGAGGATTTGTGTATTCTGTACTCCAACAGAGCTGCCTGCTATCTGAAAGATGGGAACTGTACAGACTGCATTCAGGACTGCACCAGGTTTTATAAACACACACGCACACACACACGCACGCACACACACATGTATCAGACAGATTAACGCTCAGCACAATAATCTGAGCTAAAACGAGCTTCACCTCCGTCCTACACACTGCGAGCATCTCCTGTCTGCGGACTCAACACCTACGCTATAGTGTTTATTTAATTTTGTTTATAATACAGACTCGCACTGTTCATTTGAATATTCATGATGTTTTAATAGAAATGTATACACATAATGGGGTCGGAAAGACTTCACACTGAAAATATTGCAGTATTCTTAAAATCTAATACATAAAATAACTAACTAGATAAATAATTTAAATACTGTAAATGATAACCCTTAAGTCTCAAAACCAGTTAATGCGGTGTTAAATAAAGTATTTTTTAAAGTTTACTCTAAGTATAATTTTAGGAATGATCACTTCTACAGCCTGTGTCTGTGTGTGTTTGTGTATGTGTGTGTTGATTGTCTAAGGACTCTCCTGGTGATGACACACACTGATTAGATCTGATCCCTCTCTCTCATCCTATAATACTCTCAGTGCACTGGAGCTCCACCCCTTCTCCCTGAAGCCCCTCCTCCGCAGAGCGATGGCCTATGAGGCAATGGAGCGCTACAGGAATGCCTACGTGGATTACAAAACTGTCCTGCAGATCGACTCCAGCGTGCAGGCGGCTCACGACAGCGTGCACAGGTAAGACCCACGTGTGTGTCTGGGGAGGGGGAGGGGGATGGTGGAGGTACTGATACCACAACAATTAAACACCAACATCAAACTGGTGTTAATCATATAATCACCTCTAGTAGTCATACAAACACTGGCGAAACACCACTATCACAATCAAATACTGTTGTTAACCATAAACACCATGAAACACCAGGAACCGTCCATATTTACCCGGGAACACTAATGCACAAAGGCAAGAAAGTCCAATATTTACCAGGAATTACTAATACTCTCTAAAAACACAGATAAACTCTAATCTTTAACAACATTCAGCATTCAACGTTTATGAAAATCAACAAACACCAATAAACACCATATTCACTTTCAAACATTAATAATAACCATAAATACCTTAACAACTAACAAAATGTTTCATCAACCACCAGCATGTACCAAGAAACATCAGTAAACAATAGTATTACACATAACACACCAACAAATATCAGTATTTACTATCAAGCACCAACATGAACTATAACAACACTAATAAACACTAATATTACACACAAAAAACACCAACATACTCTAGTAACTGTGATTAAACACCAATACCATGCATATAAACACAAATAAACACCAATAGTCCACATACAAACACCAATAAATTACTATCAAACACCAAAATCACCATTAAAACACCAGTAAACACCAATATTAAATATACAAGTCAGAGTCAGACACCAACATCAACCATAAAAATACAAACGCACTAATATTTGCTATTAAACCCTAATGTTAACTAAACACCACCAACAAATGCCATTATTTGCTAAAAACACTAACATTAACAATTAAAACACCAAAAAACTTTTGATCTCTTATTTACCATCAAGCACTGTTAACCATAAACTCCATTATTTTTTCAACAAACACCAACATAAACCATGAAGCACCAGTTAACACCAATTTTATCCATAAATACAACAATTATCTTTTTTTACCATTAAGCACTAATATTGCCCATAGAAACACCAACAAACCGCAGTATTTAACCCTATCAGTACCATCAGAGATAACCATAAAACCACATAGGAAAAAAAAACATAAAACACCAGCAAAATGCCAGCAGCTACCATTAAACCATAATTATCCATCAAATACTATAGACACTAGCAACTAATTAAAAATGTCCACCAAACACCAACAGTTCGACAGATAAACATCACTATTCCCCATTATATGTTAGAAAGCGTCCATGAATTAACAAGCAAACACCAGCAATTGTTAATTTCTTTTTTTAACCACTCTAATATCATAAGGTACACACAAACACCAGAGTTCATCAGTATTCTTGTCAAACACCACCAATCGCCAACAAACACCAACATTCTCAACCCCATTAAAGTGTTCACTGCGGACCAGTGCAAAAACAACACATAGTAAACATGTGCTGGTGGTGTTTGCTTGGGTTTGATAAGAAAGTTGGTATTTTCATGGAGAACACTGGTGTTTGTAGGTGTTTCGGTTTAAATGATGGATATTTTGTAGACTTTTCTGTTGTGTTCTTCATAAGGATCACAAAGCAGCTGATGGAGCAGGATGGTCCTGACTGGAGAGAGAAGCTTCCTGAGATTCCCAATGTTCCAATTTCAGCACAGCAGCACCGGAAGGATGAACCGAGCGCTGAGGTTCTCCAGGCACGAGCAGCCAGAGTCGAGCAGGAGAAGGGTTAGTTGTTATCTCACACACAAACACACACACACACACACACATCACTGCATCTGAGAACACCTCCATCACCTTCAACACGAACACAGAACCATCTTGTGTCACAGAGATTCTAGTACATCACTTTTACGATTGCTTTAAACAGAGATAGGGTAGTTATATAACGTAGCTCAGGTGGAATGCTGTCTCTCAGGAGGCTTTGTCAATCTCAGCAAACACACTCATTCCCCATTACAGGCCAGTCCTCTCAATCACACTCCATCACACACCAACAGAACCACACCTTCTTTATCATCCATCACACTGGTATTCACAGACAAACCTAAACAGGATTCTTTATTTAAACAAAAAAAAAACACCTCCCTCCACCACCATTCACCTTAAACACTCAAATTCAGCAATACTGAATAATTTGTATACTCTCAAACACTTGTTTACAAACTCATTCACACACACATTCACCAACTAACACATACTCACATTCCCTATCTCAAACACTCACATTCCCTATTAAACACTTACAGCCGTGGCCAAAGGTTTTAAGCATGACACAAATATAAATTTTCCCAAAGTCTGCTTCTTCACTGTTTTCTGATTTTTTGTCAGATGTTATTATGATCTACTGAAGTATAATCACAAGCATTTCAAGTGTCGAAGACTTTTCTTAACAATTACGTTAAGTTCATACGAAGAGTCAAATACTGGCAGTGTTGACTCTTCTTATTCATGACCTCTGCAATTCACCCTGACATGCTGTCGATCAACTTCTGAGCCACATCCTGACTGATGGCAGCCCATTCTTGCATAATCAATGCTTGGAGTTTGTACGAATTTGTAGGTTTTTGTTTTTTCACCCACCTCTTGAGTATTGACCACAAGTTCTCAGCATGATTAAGGTCCAGGGAGTTTCCTTCGCCAAGTTTTGTTCTCCGAGCCACTTGGTTATCACTTTTGCCTTATTGTAAGGTGCTCCATCCTTCTGCAAAGGATATTGTTCCTCACCAAACTTGGATTGTTGGGTAAAGTTGCTCTCGGATGATGTTTTTGTACCACTCTGTACTCATGGCTGTGTTCTTTGGCAAAACTGTGGATACAATGTTTGAACAATTGGGTTCACATGGTCCTCCAGAATGGTTCGGTAGTCCTTGGCAGTGACTAGAGCCCATCTAGCACAAGTATTGGGCCTAGGGAATGCCATGATATTGCAGCCCAAACCATCACTGATCCACCCCCATGCATGCAACAGTCTGGGTGGTACGCTTCTTTGGGGCTTCTTATGAAACAATCACATTCCCTGTCAAACACTAATTCATTATGAAACACTAGCATTCACTATCAAACACTTGTCCACAAACCCTCACATTCACTATCAAACACCAAAATTTTATTTAGACTCCAACAAACCACATTGTTTTCATTCACAGTCATAATTACCAATAACACCGACATTTCCAATTTACAGTGTCTGTTATAACACCAACAAAGCAACTATTCATCATTAAATACCACCAGATCACAGCCTGGTCCACCAATGGTCTGTGATGTTCAGAATAAATGTGTGACTGGCCCTCATGTGTCAGCAGAACTTCATTACGATTTGTTGACTTAGTGTTTGTACATTTACTGTGTGTGCATTTTAAGCACAGGGAGCTGCCCGGACCGGTTCTCTCTCTCTCTCTCTCACACTCACACACACACACACACACACACACACACTTGACAGTGTTTGTCAGCACTAACGCAGCATCTGTTAACTGAATTAATTATGCAGAAGGGTAACTGAAGCGATAGCGCTCGTAATGGAACAAGACGACTCGAGTGACAGTCGCGTCTCAGGGTGGGGGAGGGGTGCTAGCATGACGCTGTAACACCAGAAGTATTTTAGTATTTACTATATTTTTGTATAGTACTTCATAGTATTTGCATACATTTTGTCATTGTTTGTGTGGTTAGGATTAGCAGTGACTATGAGCATAATGCTAATTATCAGTGAGGCTAAATGATAACTAGCTATTCTGTTGCTAGCACACATGAGACTGCTATATAACATCTAGCCAAAGTGCTAAGCATATGAGTGAAAGAGTGAAAAATATATATTTTTGTTTTTAGCAGTTGCTAACATTGCTAATTAGTTTAAAGCTCACTTTTGCTAACTTGCTAAGTCATGTGATGTTAGCTAGGCTTGCTAAGTGATTATACATTTTATTTTTTTCATGAAAAGCTTTTGTTAAAATGCTGATTGAATGATAACTAAGGGGAAAAGGTAATGCTAGCATGTTTTATCCTGAGGTAACTCTCATGTCTAACAGTCAGCTTGTTCAGTGAGCGTGTTAGCAATAAGTGATCAGAGTGTTGCTAATTAGCTGAACCCTGCTACTTGCTAGTTGACTAGCTATGTTGGCTAAGGAACAAATTTTTATGTTTTCTTGTTTTCGTTTCTTCATAGCCAGAAAAGCTGAGGTGCGTTTCAATGTGCTGAAGCAGGAAGGCAACGACCTGGTGAAGAGTGGAGAGTTTGTGAGAGCGGTGGAGAAATACAGCGAGTGTATCGCTCTGAAATCCACCGAGTGCTCCATCTACACCAACAGGTATGAGCTAACTGCTAATTCTGTCACAGAGACAGCAGCGTAGTTCACATCACACGCGGTGAAGCGGTTTGTTAGCCATGAGCCGATTTAAATAATCCGTTTTAAACAATCTTAAATGGTCTGATCTATGTACATGATATGAAATAAGTGTTTATGTAAATCGTGATTGTGTGTGTGTGTGAGGGAGCAGGAAATAATTATTTGCATTATTGGCTTTAATAATTTGGATAGTAAATTATTTAGTGTTGAACTGAGCTACACCTGCTGCAGAGAATGGAATACTGGACTTGTGACCTGAACACCCTCTGTGTCTTCCCTGAGAGTAAATTCAGATTAAACACTGCAGTGTGATACCACTCTACTGTAGTGTTCAGTGTAGTGTTTAGTGTTGTGTTTCTTGTGGTATTTGTAATGTTTAGAGTAATGTTTGACATTCAATTCAAGTAAAATTAATTTGTATTGCGCTTTTAACAACTATCATTGTCGCAAAGCAGCTTTACACAATTAAAATTATGGAAATTCCTATGAAATGTGAATGTGTATGAATCAAAATGATCAGATTCTCCCTGATGAGCAAGCCGAGGGTGACGGTAGAAAGGAAAAACTCCCTGAGATGGCAGTAGGAAGAAACCTTGAGAGGAACCAGACTCAACAGGAAACCCATCCTCATCTGGATGATAACGGATAGCAGGGATTGATCTGCACTCATACTGCGTGTTAGGAGGTTGGAAGTTCAGTATAACAGGAGATGTGTTTGAGTTAATATGGAGTTTAGTTCATTATTGGAGGCTCAGGTAGACTGTAGGAAATTCCAGTCCTGAACTATCGAGTGACTGCAGTCACGAGTCCTCAGAGAACAGCTGTCTGCATCAGCCGAGACCAGGACCGTCTTCGTGGAAAAGTGGAACCGTCCCCAGTCACCTGCATCTCAGACAGACCACAGAGGGCATCCATGTGACGAGATCTCCCAACCAGAAGCGAGACACCAGGACGACTTAGACAGGTCTGGGAGGGTGGGTGTGGGGAAGGGTTCTGGATTACTGTCAGCTCAGGAATGACATGTGTAGTGAGACAGCAGAAGAGAAGGAGAAATAGCAGTTTGGTATGGTCACAGTCACACAAAGTATAAGGTGAATGTATATGTAGTGTTAAGGACAGGGATTCCGGCAGGACTAACTATAACAGCATAGCTAAAAGGGAGAGCCAGAAGGAAACACAGACATGAGGGCTCCCTGAGATGTAAAGCGAACAATCACTTCACCATCAACAAACCTGAGTGATCAATGAGAGTGGGGAAAACAGCATCTAAACCAATACCAGTTCACCGTAATACTCTACGTCCATGAGACCCCCAGATCTGCTCCTTTACCTAAGCAAATCTATTTACAAAAATGCTTGGCTAAATACATAGGTTTTCACCCTAGACTTAAACACTGAGACTGTGAACATTAATTGGAATATTATTTCATAACTTTGGGGCTTTGTAAGAAAAACCTCTGCTCCCTGCTGTAGTTTTCATTATATGCGGTACTGACAAGCAGCCTGCATCCTTTAATCGAAGTAGGTATGGTGTTTTGTGTAGTGTTTGGGGTGGTTTTTATAGTCATGATACTTGTTTTTTGGGTGGTGTTTGTAATGTTTGTAGTGTTTGGTGAAGTGTTTGTAGTGTTTTGTGTTGTTTGTAGTGTTTACTGTAGCATTTATATTGTTTGGTGTTTATAGTTTTTAATGTAGTATTTGTAGGGTATTGTTGGTAGTGTTAAAAGTATTGTTTGTGGAATTTGTATTCTTTGTATTGTTTGTAGTGTTTGTAGTATGTAGTGTAGTGTTTGTAGTATTTAGTGTGTTGTTTGTAGTGTATTGTTTGTAGCGTTAGGTGTAGTGTTAGTGATGTTTGTAGTGTTTAGTGTAGCATTTATAGTGTTTGGTGCAGTGTTCATTGTGTAGTGTAGTATTTATAGTGTTAGGGTTGGTGTAGGTGCTGTTTATAGTGTTGGGTATAGTTTTTGTAGTGTGTAGTGTTTGTGTTGTTTGTAGTGTTTGTAGTATATAGTGTGTCATTTGTGGTGTTACTGTAGGTGTAGTGTTAGTGGTGTTTGTAGTGATTAGTGTAGTGGTTGTAGGGTTTTGTGTAGTGTTTATGTTTGTTATGACCTCGTCACAGCCCCTGTTTCATAAAAATACATGGATAAATGTGGACAAATTAATCAAACAAACAAACAAAACAGATAACTTTAGAGAGCGTGTACCTCTTGCCTCTTCCTTAAAGTTCATGATGAGCTGTGCCTGGGGTCTGAGATATTTCACCTGTCTATAAAGGTGTTAATATAAAGGTGTGTTTGGTTCAGAGCGCTGTGTTTGCTGAAGCTGGAGCGTTTTGCTGAGGCGAAGCAGGACTGTGAATCTGCGCTTGAGCTGGAACCGGACAACAAGAAAGCGTTTTACAGACGAGCGCTCGCTCACAAAGGCCTGAAGGTCAGCTAACGCCCTTCACCTAACAATCCTCCTCTAACACCACTCACCTGACACCCTTCACCCCTCACCTCTCACCTCTTACCTAATACCCCTCATCTCACACAAGACTCGCCTCACATAACACCCCTCATTTAACATTCCTCAGCTAACACCCCCTCACCGAACATCCCTACACCTAACACTCCTCCTTCCCTCACACTTCTAACCCCTCGCCTAACACCCCTCATCCCTCCCCTCCCCCTTACTTTGTACTCTTTTAACATAGTTTTAATCTAAACTTCATGTAAATTAAGTTATTAAACAGAAGGTTTATTGTTCATTATTTATTGCGAGGTTTAAGGTGAACAGTACAAACACCTTCACCTCTTTATTTAGAAAGTGCAGATCAGCTCACTGACACTGTGTGTGTGTGTGTGTGTGTGTATGTGTGTGTAGGACTTCCTATCGTCCAGCTCTGACCTGCAGGAGGTTCTGCGTTTGGACCCGAATGTCCGCGAGGCTGAACAGGAGCTAGAGGAGGTCACGGTTCTGCTCAGGGAGAGTCTGTTGGAGTCAAAAACTCAGGGTAACACACACACACACACATACAATATAAAAAACCTTAATGTATGTCCTTTTCTCCAAGGCACCAGCACCAGTCTTCAATAATAAGCATCAAAAATAGATAGTATTTAATTTTGCTAATATTACATTTTTGACTTAAGTAAGAAAGTATATTTTAGTAAATGATCATTAAAAACAGTAAATTGTATATATTATTCACTTGTTAATGATTATAGGTTATTTTTGAATATAAATTTATGATTATAGTTAAACCTTGGATTTGAGCATTATTCGTTCCGGAAGTCTCATCATTCATTCCACAGCCCAAAGATATTAATATAAAAAGAATTAATAGAAAATATGAAGTAAAATTAAAACAAATTAATCTGCACTTTACCTTTGAAAAGAATCTCGACAGAGTAGTGTTTCCGTTAGTGTGTGTGTGTATGTGTGCACAAACACACGCACACTTCTCTGTCAGGAAATTTCTCTAAACACTCTTCTCATTTTTTGCTTTATACGTGCACACACACATGGTCACAGTGTTATAATAAACAGTACACGCGCGCTCGGGTGTTGACTATACGAGTGACGCACACGCAATGAGACTGAGCATGGGAGATGATCACCCATAATCATGTAGCACGGGAGAGAAGAACCATTGGCTCAGTTGCGATCACGTGACGCTCGGTAGACAAAGCGCATCCGTACTACTCGCTCGTTTATCAAGTTACAATTTGTAAAAAAAATTGCTTGTCTCGGAAAAAATCGCAGATCAAGTTACTCGCAATTGAAGGTTCCACTGTACATATGTTTATTCTGATGTTGTTGGTGTTTAGAGGTGTATAATCCGGAGTGATTAGGTGTTAATAACATCACTCTTCTCCTCAGGCTGAGGATTTACACACTGACCTTAAAGCAGAAGAACATCTGAACATCTGCACCCGTCTTCCAGCAGAACTACAACCAGCTTTAGCCGAGAGACAGAAACACATATACACGCGCACACACACACGCTGCTGCACGTTCCTCCTTCCCTCAGGAGAGAGACGGAGGTGATGGTGATGATGATCAGCCCCCGGCCTGGCCACATGTCGCTCAGCATGACGCTTTAAACTCCTCTTTATCATCTTCTTATCATTTTATATTATTTGATCAGATGAATCAGGAACATCTGGAACATTCAGTGAAATCAAGAGCAGTGAAGAGTCATGTCATGTCTATTTAACTTTTTATTCTTTTTTTTGTTGTTGTTTGTTGTTTATTGGGTTGTGGATAAAATCATTTAACAGGTAGAAAAGCGAAAGTGGAGGCTGTTTGTATTGTTCATTTAAGACAAACGTATTCAAACAAATGAAATACAATAAATAATGTATGAATTATTCATATTAAATCTCTTAAAAATAAGAGTAAAATGTTTGGGCAAAAAAAACAATAGAACCTCAGACTTCTGCTTAATTGTGTTTTTTTTTTTTAAATTGTACTTAATTCTGAAATTATCAAGAAGTTGGTTAATTTTAATAAATAACACCTAAAATGTATCTCATTATCTTTACTGAAATAAAGATTAGATATGTTTGTAATGTATTATTTATTGTATTTCATATCGTCAAACATTTCTGTAAAGTGATAATGACCAGAGCATTGCCTTTTTTTTCCCTTCACAGTAAAATCAAATCAAATGTAATGATGTAAAATATCAGCGCATGTCTGCTGAGGAAGATTGGGGACGAGTCAGCCTCACACACGGCCACATTTCATTTTAATTATTCAGTTATTCGCCTCAGATAACTGAATATTTTAATCAGTTTATACAATTATTACAAGAGCTGTTTATCATTCTGCTGCGCTGGTATACGGTGTGTGTTTATTCAGCGTCAGTGATCAGAGCGCAGGATCTCATCAGAGCTGCCGTGTGAGAACCGACCTCGATGTAGAGCGATGCCACTTAGAGCAGCACAACCTCCTCATTAGGGTCAGTGAGTGTCGCTATGCATCATGGGTAAAACCCAACGCTCAGTGCATAAAGGAGTCACAGCCTTTTCCTAAGTTGAACCCAAAGATTCCCTTTCCCTGGCCACCTCAACCAACTCAGACTGGACTTCCCAAGCCAGTGTGAGATATGGAGCCCCGAGTGGTGCAGTGATAAAGTGCTCACCCTGTCATCTGGAGATTGCCGGTTTGATTCCCGGGTGATGCTGTAGCCTCCCTCAGCCAGGGGCCTAGAGAGAGCCGATTGGCCGTGCTCTCTGAGCGCTCTCACAGCAATCACAGCTCTACAGCCAATCATGGGCATCATTGAGCTTATGCAAGTGGAAGGAGACGATAGCGCCGTCCTCCAAATGTGTTACACCGCCCACAATGGTGCGTGAGCAAGTAAAGTGAATGCAAATCCCGCCCCCACTGCTCAGATTCCCCAGCCAACCTCACGCTCCAATGCATTAAGCGTCTGAGTAGCTGATCTTTTTGTTTTTTATTTACACTGAAACATTTCTCAGATTTACTGCTCAGATATCATACTATTGGTCAGTCCTGCTGCTCCGAGACCCACTCGCCCATCAAAGTCTGTCCAAAAATCGTTGCTTGACTGAGACTCGCCCGTCTGGCTGGGACACATCGATTATCTGAGGCTCTCCTGTTTGGGTTTCGTCACTTGTCTGAGATTCGCTGCAGTTTAATAAAACTACTGATATAAACACACTTTAAAAACTAATCCTCATTAACACATCTTATGACTTTTTTCTCCCCTATTAAATCACACAGATACTAATGCAATAAAAATATGCAAGAAACCCATGTTGTCATTATTTTAAGGCATGCTAAACAACTGTTTCTCTTCGAGGCTGCAAAAAAATTATTTATGCTGTAAATACTGCAGAGGAAAAAAAAAAAATTAATAAAGCTTTCTAAAATACAGTTACAGAGTCCTCGGAGTGATTCTGAGTAAATGAGGGTGACAAGGTGTATACAGGGTACATACAATATAGCGGGACACTATAATCCCACAGTGGACTAATGAGATTCTCTCAGGATTTCAGTTTAGGAGCCAGATTTGGTAAAAGGATTACAAACATGAAATGACGTCACAACAAACATGACACCGGAAACCAATTCATGCACTCGAGTTGGCGTTGATTCTCTTTTTATTTGTTATTCTGAAAGACACAGAACAGAGGAACAAGAAATCCAAAAGGCACCATGAGTCCATATGGGCACGAACCCAGAGTCACGTAGTAACTGTGTCTGACCTGAACATATGTAGGTGTGTGTGTGCGTGTGTGTATGTATGAGAGAGATTGAATGATATCCCAGATGGGTAATTGTAAGTTTTGACCCAAACACAGCGCTTGGACACATAACGACCTTTCCCAAAATGGAAAATAAAAGAGTAAGCAAATCAAAAACCATACTTTCAACAAGGAAAAGAAAAAAAATATATATAATCATTTACAATAACAATTACCGTGCCAGAACAAAAAAGGAAAGAAAAAAAAAAGCAATCTGCTTAACTTCCTTCTGGTCCCTCTGAGGAAACATTTCCAGAACATCTCAAACTTCTGCAGAACATCCAACATTGCTCAAATAAAGTTACAAATAAAAAACAAAAAGCCTCCAACCACAGATAGAACCGGGCCTGAATGCACATGTGTAAGTGTGTGCCGATAATCAGTGATGCGTCACGATATATTCAACACGAATGATACAGATATCAGACTCTAAAAACTCTCCAAGGAGGATGAAGGGGAGGGGGGGAAAAAATTTTCTTTGGTTTGTTTCCTGGTCAGCAGATGTCCCAGGCGGAACCCTCGAGGAACTCCTTCACCAGAACAACAGACATCGGTGCTTTACGGGCCGAAACGACGCTCGATTGCTCAGCGAGGTTTAATACGAGGAGGGTATTTATTAAATTAAAAAATAAACAACAACAACACAGGGACGTAGATCTGGTCTGGAGATCAAAGCGAACGCTTTCTGTTACTACTTAACCACGACTACAATCGAACAATACTTTAAGAGACGGCACTCGGACCCGATCGTCATTTGCTCTGCGGGAACAAAAGGTTTACCAGAGAACCGCGTAAATTTAAGAGTTTTTAAAATCATAGTGACCCCTGTATAACGGGAGGTTCCTGTGCGTGTAAATAAACAAAAGGCCGTATTTGAGTTTCAGGCAAGTGGGCATGGTCATGACACGGCGACTGAGTATCGGCACACGCTCGGATGAGCCCTCCGTCGCGGCCGGAGTAGAGGCGTTAATGTGATCGACAGCTACATCACCATCACATAATCCGGACCGGTCAATCACCTGCTTAACCTCTCGAGTCTGTACAGTCACATCCTGTCGTTATCATCATCATCATCACACCTGACAATGACAAAGTGAAGACTTACAGAGTTTTATTCTTAATCATATTATGAAACTGGTAAGTGTGTGAGTGAGAGTGTGTGTGTATGCATGTGCAACCTCGAGGGGGGTTAGGGTGGAAAGCTAGCATTGTGTTAGCTTGAGCGCTAAATCTCAGTTTGAATACAGACGTTGCGCGCCGGGGTGCCGGGCTGAGCGGCGATGTTGTTATTGCGTTCTTTAGGGGAGCTCTCCGGGCTGAGGGGGGCGGAGCAGAGGGCACGGGGGGTGGGGTTGTTCTCCAGGCGGTCGTTCTCCACCTCTGGGAGAGGGCTGATGGCGTTGGGAGGGCGGGAGGCGTCGAGGTCGGAGCAGCTGAACTCTGAGAAGTGGCTGCAGTGCGAGTCGGCGACGGAGGGCAGGCTGCCGCTCAGAGACGGAGAGTCGAATTCGCTCGAGTTGGTACTGCGCTGCTCCAGAAGCTGCGCGTCCATGTCCTCCCGCGTCTCGTTGATCTTGGTGCTGCCCGTCTTCTTGCGCATCTTGCCCTTGCTCTTCTTTCCCGAGCCGTATTTGCCATCGTGGGGGCAAGTGGAGGGGCAGATGGCGCGGCCCCCGGTGCTGCCCTCCTCCATGCTGCTGCTGCCGCTGTGGTGTCGCAGCTTCCCGAGTTTAGACTCCACATCCACCTGCACCTCCATGCTGCTGCCCTCTCTGCCACACACACACACACACAAGTGGTTAGAGTCACAGTGCTGATGAAACATACTCCCTTGCAATAAAAAAAATAATTTACCGGGTTCCGGTGCTGAACTGATTCAAATCAAAACCGAACCAAATCAAATCGAAGATGAACCGAATCAAATCAATATCGAACTGAATCAAATAAATAGAGAAACTAATCATTTTTGTGCTTAACTGAATTTAATCAATACTGAACAAATCATTCTTGAGCTGAATCAAATCAAAACCAAACCCAATCATATCTGGGCTGAACCGAACTTTATCTGTACTGAACTAAATCATTTGTGTGATGAACAGAATGGCACAAGGTCAGTAGGAAATTGATGTGAATGATTACTTTGGTATTGTACACTAGTTTTGGGGATTTGTTGTGTGTGTGTGTGTGTGTGTGTGTGTGTGTGTGTGTGTGTGTGTGTTGCGCTTTGCCAGAGGGAGTCACACCCCTGCAGCGCCCCCTTACCTGTCCAGAGGCATGTAGGCGTTAAGGATGGATCCAGCCATGGCTTTGGTACTTGCGTTGTCACTGATTGTCCCCAAACTGACTGTGCCGGACTCTCCACTCAGGCTGCAGCGCTCCTTCTGTACATCAGCCTGAACCTCCAGCCTAAACACACATAAAGTTAAAATCATAAAGTTAAAATTAATAAATAATTAATGAGGGCAGTGTTCAAGGGTGGACTCGCTTTAACCCTGGGGACATATCCGAAAAGCATCGTGAGCTCAGCCGAGTGGAATTTCGTGTCATGTGACCTGCACATGAACCTTCTGAGTTGTACTGATAATTGCTTATAATGACCACTAGGGGGCAGCTGGAGCCTAACTGCTCTTTAAAACACACACAGTCAGCCTAAAATTAACTCGGGTGTTTCTTCTTCTTCTTGCTCTAGTTCTTTAAACAGGTGAGAGTCATGCTGGGGTCAGAGAGTGTCTGGGTCTGGGAGAAAGCGAGCCGATCGTGAATGGACTCACTGCAGGAAGTGGATCAGCTGTGTTTTTTTGTGGTGCAGATTGTTTTGTTTGAGGGGAACCAAGCGAAAGCACAGAGCTGTAACAGATGATTTATCGATTTTTTTTTGGTTTGTTTTATTAAATGCGGTATGAAATTGGACTGAACTGAACTGTGATCCAGATTGAAGGACTAACGGGCTAAGACTACAGAACACGTGTTGGAGCGCGAGTTCACACCAGCTCTGAGGTCACAACACGTCCTGCCGCGTGTTTATGTATACTGTGTGAAAAAAAAACTCCACTGAGAGCTTTCTAAACTGTATGAACTTGCACACCGTGTTAGACGATCATAGGGAGGAGTCAGGAAATGTTTATGGTGTGTATTTATTGCGTGTGTGTAGTGAGAGAGCGAGAGACCTGTTGAAGCAGTGGCCCACAGTGCTGCCTGACAGACTTCCTGTAAGCGCCATGGTGCTGGCGTTTTCGCTCACGTTGTCCCTCATGGCTCCGATTCGCTCCATGTGACTCCCGCTGGCGCTCAGGCTGCCCGTCAGACCGCCCACGCTGCCCCCGATACTTGCGTTCTGCCTCGTCTCCGCCACCGACGTACTGTCTGCACGCACACACACACATTGCAAATTAAGCACTAACTAGCCACGTACTGAATCTACAAGATCACGGCTCTATGGCAATAATCAGACTGAACACAGGTTCAACACGGGACTCAAAACACACATACACAGAAATGTCCTCGAGTACAAGGAAAAATACACAAAATAGTGTGTTCCTGGTACGTCCTGTGCCCTGAGCCAAGGACATTGGCATGCTCGAGGACACCACTTACAGAAAGAGAGAGAGAGAGAGAGAGAGAGAGAGAGAGGGAGACAGAGAGAGAGGAATAAACAAAAGAATAAAATGGAAAAACTGAAATACACAAACATAAGACAGATAAAAGGGAAAAATAAATAATACAAGTGAGGAGTCAAACTAAGGACAGCGTAAATCTACTAAATACAGACAGATGAGTTCAGAGCCTGTGTGTACTCAGTTATTATACTAAAGATAGAGTGTACACTACAGGTGCTCTGATCAGAGTTTTTGGGGCTGATCGCTTAGAACAGGTACATTTGGGTTATTAGGATCTTCCATTTAAAGTGTTCTATTTATTGCTTACTTGTTTGTTGGTTTATTTATTTACTATTTATAGCAGGAAATGATGTTCTAAAAATCAGTGCACAAACAATCAAGATCTGCGAAAGTATCAAATTTGTTTATTTGAAAGCGACATACGCAACATTACATTCTCTTATTATTTTATGCACATTACAAAGAAGGAAAAACCCACAGATTAGCCAACGCTCAACTAAAGAGCATCAAGCGGCTCTCAAACACGCAGGTATCTAAATGCAGCAGTCACTAGCTATAACGTGCAGCACGTGGAAGAAGTCTGCATCGATGAAAAAACAAATGGAAACTCTGCACAGAACTTTCTTATATAAACACACACATCAGTCAGTGTGTATTTAGCAAGCTGATCGTTGGTACATATTAGTAAGCAGTGAGGGCAGGCGAACTTCTGCATTTTTAAGAGATGGTCTGCTCCTATGATTATCCTGAATGAGACTGGGATCAGTGCTATATTTCTCTAGATCATAATTAATCCTGTAATGAAGTTTTTACTGTGTGATGTTGGAGCGCTTCTGCTATAAGTGGGCGAGTGGGGGGTCGACCTGTGACATTCTTTAGCTGCTAGGATATATGGAGATTAGGGAGCCTACTGAGGGACACTCACCTGTCGCTGCGGCGCCTCCGCCCACGTTCATGTCGTTCTCGTCGTCGAATTCGATTCGCACTCCTTTCCCGTTTCCCGCCGACACGCCGCAGCCTCCACTGCGGCACAGAGAGATGGGGACCACGCCGTACACGTACGCCAGCATGATGGGCACTCCGATACCTAGGCGCGCGCGCACACACACACACGTTATAAAATTTCTGTTTAAGACCTGACATCAGCTGCACTCATGCAAACAGTGTCTTAGGTTTTAAGTGGAATACTCCATGAGGTACTCGTCACAGAACTCTCCAACATGCCATTTAACTTAATTTTAAATGTAAACAACAAATTTTAATAATAATAAAATATATTTTGTTAATTTTAACTCACTCACCAACAGTTACGGCGGCAACCACCGGCGACACGATGACGGACAGCGTCACTCCGCCCGCGATCACCAGGTTCCTCTTGTGCTTGGAGATTTCTTTTCCTTCGTATCGGCTGTGGATCTGCGGAGGAACATTGAGCAAGAGCGCCGTTACGTTTAATCAAACAACCATGACGTAAAGATCAAAGTGGATTTAAACGCAGGTAATGTTTCCACAACAACCTTTGATCTTTAGACATTTTATATACGTCATGCCTATAATCTTCAACAACGTTTAAAAATCATTCATCTGATTTTTCACAAGATCGCATAAATACATGATCACAAACATTGCTGTGAAAAGGTATTCGCTCCTTCCTGATTTTTTTTTTTTAAACAACTGTGTCACACTTAAAATAATAATCTGGGCAAAAAGTTCTTTTTTTTTTTTTTTAAATGCTGTCTTTATTAAGGGCAAAAAAAGATGTCCAAACCTACCCATGTGAAGATGTAACTACACCCCCACCAACGCTAAATCATGAATGAACTCTGATTAATCATATTTATTTTTTTGGAAAGCCGAGTTTAATTTCACTTCTCACAGTTCTCCAGGCCGGCTGAATCAAGAAATCACTTAAATAGTGAAATTCTTTTTCACCCCACTGTAATTACAATTACAAAGTAAAGGTAATTTAATTGGCCTCCTGATGTCTTTAGCATCAGTGACAATTAACTGCATTTATCGTTTGCTAATCCCGCACTAAAGCAGACTAACCACAGACTGAACATTTCCTTTAATAACTTTAATAAAAAAAAATTTAAAAAAAAGTTTAATTTTGTTAAAGAATTAAACACCAGGCTTTTCATGACCTCAAAGATGTTTCTGAAATAAACTCAGAGCTCAGATGCAGATTAACGCCAATACCAAAAAGAAAAAAAAGAAAAAAAATAAAAAAAAAATAAAGGAATGCTGTGTATGACGGGGAACTGAAATGAAAATGAAGCCAAGCAGAAGGAGGAGAGGAATGTGACCAGGAACACGGTTTGACCTCTGAGGAATTCAGGTAGCTGATATCTTCATGATCATGAAGAAAATGAAAATAAATAAAAACAGAAATACAACGCTGGAGTGGTTTCCCAGTTATGGAGGCAAAATATGGAGGAGCGAGCTGACTCCTGTGTGTGTGTGCGTGAGACTTGATTCCTCCTTCTGATAAACCCTTAACGCACTTAAGGGTCTCTCACACACACCACTGCAGTGAGACGAGTGTCTAGAGTAGGGGTGGGCGGTATACCGGTATACACAGTCAACCGGTAGAGATTTTGATCTATCGTCTTATCGCGGTTGAGATCACGTGACGTTGCACGTTACGTAACCACGCAATACACATTCACTTCTATGGG
>JAQQZT010000023.1:33561049-33573238 GCA_030068275.1 Clarias platycephalus | reverse complement strand
CCTTATCAACTGTTTATTCTCCTTTATTCACAAAAACAAACTGAACAGGAAGTGCGCATGCGCCTTTTGCCCTTCTAAGGGTGTTTGTGTTTCACCTGTCGCTTCTGGTTCATTTTCATTCCAGGATAATTACCCAGGTGTGTGTTTCATGGGCAGTGTTTCCCAACATATAGAACGAGTATACCCTTTTTAAACATCTGTCCAGGATAACGATGCCATCCGCAATGGATTAGCTAGTAGCGGACAGTTCCTTCTCGCGCAAGCGCCCCTGAACCTGTTTATTCTGCTAACATGAGATCGGTGTACCGAAAGGCAGAAAAATGAAGCGAATGCCAGCTGTCGTTAAAAAAAAAAAGTTTAAATAAATAAATAAATAAGAGCAGCATACTGACGTCTTCACATGGTGAACGAGCTGTTCTTTTAAAAAAAAAAAAAAAAAAATTAACAGCCATTAAAAGTGGTTATATAATATTTTTGGTTTTGTTTTCATCTGTGTATGATTTTTTTTTCCCTTTTCTTTTTTATCTTGCCCCCACCTTTCTTTGCAAACAAATACTTCATCCTCCTTGTTTATTCGTCTTTTTTTTTTTTTTGCTCCCTCTCCTTTTTCTCCACTTCTTTAAATACGCTTGTTGTCTAACCTTGTACATTTACTATTCATCTGTTTCTTAGACATAGAAGGCCTGCTTGGAGTTGAGGAAGGGCAGGGCACTAAGACAAAGCAGGGGAGACGTTTACCCACAATTCCGCAGCACGAGAGAAAACTAAAAAATTTCATGGATGTCATGAACTAAATAAAATTAAATTAGTTTAAACTAAATAAATATTGTACATGAATATGTTTATCATTTTAACATTTCAATATTAATTTGATATGAACGATCAAATTCTCCTGTAAAATGATCAATATAAAAATATACATGTATATGAAAATCAACCCAACATACTGAGCTTAAAAATCATCCATATTTAGTTACTGAAAACAAAAGTAAAGAATTTATTTAATATGCCAATATTTCATTAATATTTACAGAGGTTATCACGTAACTAGGGCTTGTTATAATAGGAATATAATATTTAATCATAATAAAGATGTAAAATCATGTATTATAAATATTTATGGAGCTGATACAGGTATGAGGCATTTAACAGAACTGGTATAAGGCTGATTTAAAACAAATCAGTTTATACAGGAGTTCTGCCGGAGTTCTACAGAGGAGGCTTCAGACATCAAACTTGGCATTTGGGTTTTCTGACACGTCATGTAGAACCAAAGTATGATGATGCAAAAATATAGAACTCACAACAAAGTGTGTATATAACATTTTTGGATCATAGAAACAACCTAAAACAGCCATAAAAAACATGATCATATTAACCTGTGCTACTTCGTTGCTTACGTTACCCCATATTTACATATATTTGCTCAGTCATGTTTGTATAGTTGGTTAAAATAAAATTCAGTCCATCATATTGTCTATATGTCAATATTATCATAATGATTAAAACATAATGCACCGAACGGTTAAAACTGCTCCGCGTTTGAAGGTTACATGCTCTGACACACAGCGCCATCTTTGTACCAAGGAGTGTTTAGTTCTCTCTCTCTCCGTTTTTTTTTTTTTTTTTTTTTTTTTACTTTGCCTTACTCCTCACATTGATTAATTGACATATGTATTTGTAGTGTCTAGCTACCACCGCAAGTATTTTTCACACCTCTGGAGAACACTGATAGGTGTATGAAACTTACGTGTCAGATACGACACGTTTTCCTCGTCAGATTAAAAAACAAGTTTGTTTCGAGGTTGAAAATCTTATCTGCTTTAAAGTAACAGCGTTCCTCATCTACAACAGTTAAACAGGATGTTAATCAGATTAACTTTGAGTACACAAAAGCAGGTCATTGTAGACCGGAGCACATGACCGGTTTGAGGAAACCAGCGATGCAGGCTGAGGGAGCAGACCTGAAGCTGATGAACTGATTCCTATTTCTACATGGGTGTGATCAGGCGTTCATTAGCTCTGATTTGTAACAAACATCATTAAAGGCAGGAATCACCAGTCACCTCTCAAAACGATATCGCAGTACCTTGTGCCGATTTAATTAGCATCACAATCCTATAAATATCACACTTCAATATAGATGTTGTTACAATATTAAGACCATTCAAGAAAAAGTAACTTCAAATACAAGAGTTTAATATTTAACTTATTCAAATTCAATTAAACAAAAAGCTACATGGTTTCTGATAAGCATGCATCTCTGTAATCCGCCATGAAATTTTTTTCTCTAAACAAATTTCACTCCTATCACATAATTCACTCCTATCACACAGGATGTTAGTGTGAGAATAGTTTAGAGCGCCACACGCAGGATTATAAAGGAACAGCAATAATTTACCACCTTAAATGAGTCTCAAAACTCAACGTGACCGTTGAATGTGTGTTGATCAGTTGTGAGTGTGCAATTAAAAAAAAATAATAATAAAATAAAAAATACAAAAAAAAAAGGAGATTGGAAGCATTTCGGCACCTATAAGTTACAAGTTACATCTAAAAAGTTTACATTAAAATGTGCTCTATTGGCCGTTACAATAAAGTGACATAAGGAAGTCACAGTTGTGAAGGAATCCTCTGTTCAGAGCACAACCCTGAAGTTTTTAGCCCCGCCCACAAACGAGTCCCAGGACAAACGTATGTGTATTAGCCGATGCTAACAATGCATTGTTCGCCCCTGAATCAGGAGAAAACGTTTATCGTCGAAAGATTAAACTCATAAAATCTACATCAGAGCCGTACCTTCCTGCCCACGTAGACGGGAATCCCGATGATCATAGCAGGGATGGCGATGCCGGCGATCAGCGCGATGCCGATGGGCGCTCCGACCAGCGTGCCCAACTGCCACAGGATCTTCTTCTTCCGGCTCCATGGCTTCTTACCCCAGAAGGTGCAGCCTGAAGGACTGAGGAGGGGAAGGGAGGGCAGATGAGTGTCATCCCCCCAGACACCTCACACTAACCAATGTTTACTTTATAAAGGCTTAGCCACGCCCACAATCACAATCTCAAAGTCTGTAATTACTACAAATGTGGTAACGTGTTTGAATCAGGTGTGTGTGTGTGTGTGTTCACCTTAAGTAGTGCAGGTCGGAGATCTCCTTCATGCAGAGCCAACAGAACTCACAGCCGCACACGGCGCAGGTCATGTGATTGCAGCTCCCGTCGTTCATCTTGATGATGTATGCGGCGCAGCGGGGGCAGGGCTTTATATCGTCTGCTACAAACACACACATACGGACACACAGAGTTAGATGAGTGCAACTGCAAAATGGAAAAAATAAATCTGCATTCTGACTGGAGAGAGAGAGTGTGTGTGTGTGTATGCACGAGTTACCCGCTGCGCCACTCTCCTGGCTGTAGCTAAGTGAGGAGGACCTGAAGGGTCTCAGTCTCAGGCTCTGAGCTCGCTGCTGTCTCGCGGCGTCGCACGTCTGGTTCGGGTGCCACAGCTGTTTACAGTGATAACAGAACTCTGTGCCACACCCCTCACGTCCACACGTGATCTTCGGGCAGCTCGCGCAGCCAAACGCAATCACGGCATAGCTGAAACACACAAGTCGTCAAGGTAACACACCATTAGACAGCCAGTAGAGACGATCAAGACTCTACACTCACTAATCTCTGAATGTAAGAAGTGTATGTTACACTGTAGATCTACTCGTTAAGTCCAGGAGCTGACATGGGTTACTTAATGCTGGGAAATGTGTGTAACCACACACCGAATCACCTTCCAACCTCAAAGACAGACCCCATAATCATAATAAAAGAATAATAGAAAATAAAAGGGGACAAGACGTAACAGAGGGGAGGCGGACTGGGGACACCGACAGGACAGAGGGGAGGCGGGCAGAGGACACCAATAAGGAAGGACACTGGTAAATACAGAATACCGATAAGACAGGACAACACTGCTAAAAAGGAGAATACTGACGGGGCAGAACAGGACGGCTCCAAATAGGGAATACTGACAGGGCTGGAGACTGCTGGATCAGGAACATCTGATTCATTTATCTGTCATATCTGAGCTAGTCAGCTAATTAGGTCTCTTAGTTGTGTTGTTAATTTATGTTGCATGTATGTAGCACTTTGGTCCTGGAGGAACGTTGATTCGTGTCACTGTGTACTGAGCTGTATGTGGTTGGAATGACAATAAAAGCCTACCTGACTTGACATGATCCAGACGACACAAATGGATGAGCAAAAGAATTTTGAACTGACAGAAGAGAACTGTCTGATCAGAAGATGAGGCTAGTTCCCCAAATCTTCTGATCAGACAGTTCACTTCTCTGTCAGTTCAGTACAGCAGTCAAGAGGTGTGAAATTCACACACGCACAGATTATGTGGCTTTAAACTGACGTCGATCTATTACCATTTAATCTCACACACAGGCTGGTTTTTATCGCAGCAGATGCTTAATCTGGAAAATAAACGAGTGGCTATGAGTCATGGAAATCCAGACTCATAGCAACAGGATGTTAGCATAAACGCTAACGCTGATAGCCGTGAGAAAACAAACAGTGCCATAGAGACGGAGCAACAGAAAAAAAAATACGAGCCATCGGTTCCGTCCCAATAGCACCTCGGCATTCTGAGCAAATCTGATCTGATTACGGGCAAAGTCAGACACACACACACCCCTAGTTTATGAACACCACACCTCACCGCACAACAGGATCACCTGCATTCTGATCACTAAATCATAAGTCACTGCTTTTGTTTTGTACAGGGGGAAAAAAAAACGTATTTGAACGTGCCACAGATTCCTGACTGAAACCCTCACGGCAAGAACACAAATGAGCATTTAAAACACACAAACACACACGGCTGATCATCCTGAAATAATGGTACATGTTGCTGTATTGTCGTGACATGTGTGTGTGTGTGTGTGTGTGTGTGTGTGATGTCACAGGCGAGTGGGACCTGTTGAGAGAGATCATGTGACACCGTACGACTATAGGTCAATGTGTGCGCGTGTTACCCGCAGTCGGGGGCGGGGCACCAGCGACAGTCGGGGTCCGCGGCGAGCCACCTCCGGAGCATGAACTCCTCGTACTTCTCCATGAGGGCGCGGTCCCCGAGGATCATGCGGATGTCGTGGGGGTTGAAGCGCTCGGAGCACTCGGGGCAGCTGATGTTCACGCGGCTCTCCGAGATCTCGATGCGCAGGTACTGCCTCAGACAGTCGGCACACGAGCGATGGTGACAGGTCATGATGTCGGGGAAGCGGTCTCGGGCGTGGCGCAGCAGACACAGGGGACATTCCAGGAACTCGGAAGACGCGGATGAGGCGGAGGACACCGTGGACGTGGACGCTACATCCTGCTGCTGCTGCTGTTGTTGCATTTCCGACTGGACGACGCTCTCGATGCTGGCGATGCCGTCCACGCCGCCAGCCAGCGCTCGAGATTTGCGCGACTTCGGGTCCAATCGGCGCCTCCGGAAAAGCGAACGGAGCGAGATGCCCCGCTTCTTTGGCGTCTTTCTGACGGAGGAGGAGGAGGAGGGGGGAAGGTCCCGCTCCGAGTCCTGGGTCTGGTGATGATGCAGACTCATCTCTCTGTAGGGAACAGTGGAGTCGGGAGAAGACGAGGAAGAAGGGGGAGAGGGAGGGGAGGGAGGGGCGGGGCTTCCAAAGGAGAGAGCGGGACGTTACGACATGGCGGTGGGGCTGGATCGTGAGACCGGGACGCTCGTCTCCGCTCAGAGTCACCGGACTGGATCTCTATGGGACCTGGGGAAGAAATAGAGGAGCAGTTAGTGTCGAATCCCACACACCCCCCCAAATCAGCGGCGACCCGCTGAATCCCTCACACAAACCCACCCCCCACCCCAGAACCCCCCGAATCAGCGCCAACCCGCTGAATCCCTCACACAGAATCGCCCGGTCCAGAGTCAGCTGCGGCTCCAAACTCATTCAAATGATATGCAGATGAAACAGGCTGAGTGAGATGATGCTAAAACACGCAAAATTTGCATTTTCATTAGTCAACAGAATATATTATGAATAATAAATAAATAAACAGAAGCATGCTGTTTTACAAATTACAACAACAGTAAGTAGTAAGTAACCCTAGTTCAAACTCTGACTATACTCCTTTCTCTCTTACACACTCCTACAGGGAACACAATCCAGGAAAACTGGACACACCAGAGGAAGATTACTGCACTGAAACACACGCACACACACTCATCCCAGACGTTCCGAGAGTCTCACGGTCTGAAAATGTGAGCAGGCCGCTGCTCAAGGCAAACAACATTCCTGAGGAGGGAAATTCCTGCAGCACACACAGAAAAGACGAAACCCTGTTTAGTGCAAACTCTAATCACGCACACACACACAGAACCTAGTGTCCCCGTTATCCCAAACTCATGGGGACGTTACACACAGCTGAGTAAAAAGGAACTTCAGCTTTTGGATCAGAGGTGAAGCTCAGGAACTCTGCAGTCACATCTCAGGAGTTCCTCACAAGAGACACCATGCGACTTGCTTCATCACTGCACCAACATCACACCGAAGCTGTGATTACAGGCCATGTGCTAACCCCCACCCACAAACACAAACTGACCTGGTGTAGCTAAGCGACAGTCGCTAGGAAAGCCTTGTCTGGGACGTTTGTGATGAGTCTCCGGGACGCGCTGAGACACGTGGAGGAGACGAGCAACGAAGAAATAACTAAGAAATTCAGAACTTGGTAAAAAGAGTTAGAGGAGTGTTTAAAAGTAAATTTTAATCTGCATGTTATTAATTACACACACACACACACACACACACACGGTGATAGTAACAAGTCAAGTGGTGAGTAAGGAGAGGAGCAGAGACAGGGTGAGACAAATTAAGAGGAAGGAGAGGGAGATGCAGACTGGGAGAGAGACAAAGGAACAGACAAGGAGAGAAAGACAGAGACAGACAAGGACGGAGACATAAAAGGATGTGACTGCTATAGAGATAACTATACTGCTGCATGTGCAAGCGAGAGTGAGGAGACTCTCTAACAGTGTGTGTGTATGTAATGAGCAATATAGCTATAGCCATAATCATGCTAGCCACCATGGCGACTACCAGTCATCACAAAATATGGGACCACCCACTAACACATGTGCGCACACACACACACCTTCAAACATCTCTAACGATCAAATGTAATGGTTTATATCTACAGTGTGTGTGTTTGGTTTACAGACTTTCTACCAACAATGTGTGTGTGCGTTGAGGGGGGGACTGCTGCTTTTCTGAGAATCTCTTACACACACACACTTTAAAAAACACAAACATACAAAACACAGACACTTTCATCTGGTTGGCAAGAGGCTTTAAACAAACTACTTGAGAAAATTGTGTGTGTAGCAGGACAGGATTTCTCCAAGAAGCTTATTAAAGGAATTTCCTGCGACACTCCCTTCACAAGGGGAGA
Source organism: Clarias platycephalus (assembly GCA_030068275.1). Classification (NCBI taxonomy): domain Eukaryota; kingdom Metazoa; phylum Chordata; class Actinopteri; order Siluriformes; family Clariidae; genus Clarias; species Clarias platycephalus. The sequence goes on along the minus strand of JAQQZT010000023.1, from coordinate 33,565,766 downwards.
TTTCCTCACTGTGACATTTCAGCACGCACACACAACAAATAACTTGCTTAAAACTAATAAAACACTCGACAAACAAAACACCGAGTCGTGCTGTTATAGAACACTGATCAGTGTTGGTATGGCAACCGACACCAACAACCCCCCCCCCCACACACACACACACACCACCACCACTCGCACCCTTCCATATGTGTCACAGGAAAACTCAAACCTGTGATGTGTGTGTTTGTGTGTGTGTTAAGATAATACCAGGTGTGTTTTAACTTAGACTAAAGTACAGACCAGCGGGGGATGGCTGTGTATGTACGCAGTCGGTGGGGGTGGGGACACACTGCAGGTAAACAAAGATAAAACCTCCGGAGATATCAACACTGATAGGGGCCTGTATGAGGACGGGGTCAAAACACACACCTCGGCACGTCCCGTCACCTGGACACTAATCACGATGTCACCACCGCAACACACTGCTAACTCACCACCACTGTGCAACGCCGGCTCAGAAAACACATCAGCAGCTCTCATGTCAGAGACCTGAATCCATACCACGAGTATCTGTCTATTACACACACACACAGTCAATGTACTTCATGTGTATGGAGTGTCAGGTATGCACCTCCCTGGGGTGAGCGGTTACTATAGCAACACTCAGGTGTTCTATAGTGAATCAGACATCCTGCACATGTGGAGTCTTCGCCGGCCGTGCCCCAGGGACATGACCCGACACACTGTAAAGGTGATCAGGTTGTGTGCGTTTGTCTGCAGGTGAAGGACCGCTGGAGGACGGAAGAGATCGTGAGCAAACGTCCCTGAAACACATCGATCGCTCCCCGCTATCAGCGCTCCACACCCCCGGGAAAGCGACTTTGTCCTGTCACACAGGATACACACACTTTAAACACACACACCTATGTAAACAATCGATACCTGAAACGTTTGCTGCTCTGAGACAGACCGACAATCGTCTGTGGCCCGAGCTCGGATCTGCATCCGTCTGTGTGCGAAGTGGAACCTCCAACACTGAGCATAACAGGTCGCTAGCGAGCTAACACACCTGTACAGCTAGTCTGAAACAGGAGCTAACGCGAGACGTCTAGCTGATCAGATAGACAAACACACACAGGGTTAAAGAGGTCAAGTCCTCCTTCCTGAGCGCTCCGCTGGAGTGATGTTAGAATTTACTGATCACAAAAAAAAAAAAAAAGTACATCTGTCTGATGTTCCTGTAAACGCACTGTAAGTGCATGCGTGTGTGTCTCTAGATGTCAATCACATGGTTATGACTCACAGCAAGATGGGTTCAGTCTGTCACCTCAGTATCGCTGGCCTGTCAGTGTGTCACTGCGGTTAATCAGAAAAGGAAACAGTGGCTCAAACTCTCTCTCTCTCACACACATGCACTGTAACGGAATTCACTTTTCATTTCCATGGAAAGCTATCCTAATGAAAGGAGCGGTGGACTCCGTGTCCCAGAATGCACTGCGCCCGCCTCTGTGACAAGGAAAACACTAGTCTGGTCGGCGATTTAGGGGGCGACGGGTGACGGCATCCCGTGAGTGTTTTACAGAGTGTACAGAATGTACAGAGAAGTAAGCAAGGCGACTTGGTAGAATACCAACACTAAAGCTCCGCTACAGCGCTCTCTCTCAGCAGAGATAAAGAGGAGAAGCTGAACCCCATTGCACCGCTCTCACTGACAGAGTGGCATTGTGGACAATGTAGGAAAGGGTTAAGAAAGACAACAGGTAAGTCGTCTATCAAACGCCAAAACCTTTTAAAGAGTAAGACTCACTAAAACAGTGCCAGACAGAAAGAGGGACAGAGACACACAGACAAGAGAAAGAGACAGAAAGAGGGAAAGAGACAGGGAGACAGACAGGCACAGAAGGAGAGAGACAGACTAAGAGACAAATGGACAGTGAGTTACAAAGAGAGAGACAGACAGAGTCAGAGACAGGTCAGGATGTTAATGTTCACACAGGAAATTGTTTTGGCAAACATGAGCCGATCATTAACATCGGACTGATCTAATCACTAATCCAACCTTCTATCCGACACCCACACCTTCCTCACTCACTGGTGAACGAGAAATAAAATCCTCACAAAGAGAGACAGAGAGAGAGACTGTGAGCCTCTCTTATTATTATAGCCTGAAACAATGAACCGACGTTATCGACTAAAACAGCTGATCAAATCGGTCGACAACAAATTTAATTGTGATTCTAGAATCAATGCTGTTGGGGGCGTGGCCGCTTTGTGAAGGCCGCGAGAGTCAGGTCGGTAGTTAGGGATACACACCTGCAGAGAATGTGGATAATTACTGACTGTGTGTTGCTGCGAATCGAGTTTTATTTCCTCTCGTCCTCAAATAATCTTTTAAGTTAAATTCGCACACGCGCAAATTGTTGCTGGTTTTTAAACTCTGAATATGCATTCTCTCTCTCACACACACACACACACACTCTCAATCATTAATAGCCATATTCTGCTCAGGTGTGTGTATTATTTTCTCACTTAGCTCACTCTCCGGCCCTTCACTTCGCTTGACCTCACCATTCACCGCAAGCTCTCATCATTATTATTGTATCACCCGATCACACACTATGACACCCCCATCACTCGATCACCCCCACACTGGTTTATTTATAATAATCTGCAGTAAAGCCTCCGCTTTTTGAGATATAATTAGTGATTCATGGTGTTTATCACCCGGTGTGTTACACTCAGTTTTAGAGACGATAAAGTTACACTCTGCGCGTGCTAAGCCCGTTGGCTAGCATGTTCGTTCGTTCGCGAGCTAGCTGTTAGCCATTAGCTCGCTAGTTGTACCCGGGAGATGACTAGCAGCTAGCTCCGTTTCCTCAAGAGACATTTTAAACCATTATAAAAGTGTAGGTTATATTAAAAAACAGTGTTTGTGTGAGTTAGTTCGCGAGCTAGATTAGCTTTTTAAAAAAAAATAATAATAAAAAAAAAAAAACACCGACGGTTTATACACACACACTCACACACATACTTCTCATTTTTGTAAAATAGAATTCTCCCAGAGTTACCTTTCGAGTCACGAGCGCAGCAGCACCCTGCGCGAGGAAAGACGTCAAAATTCAGGGTTTTAATAAACACTCATATAGAGATAATAAAGATTAAAAAACCACAACTTGTGTTTGTTGCTCGCTCGGTCCGGAGGAAAAAAAAAACTTAGGGCCGAGTCGACAACTCCCTGTGTCTGTGACCGCGGCCTCGTCCCAAATTAACGCCGGGGAGGGGACGACGAGAACGCGCCCAGCACGAAGGCTAGAATATGGCGGAGGCGCTCGCACCACAAAGCGCTTAAATAAGTTTGTCGACTCGATTTGGGACGCAACCCTTTCCTGTTCTGAGACGGTTTCTGCGAAACGTTTCGAAAATGATCTCGCGATATTTTTTTCCTGCTCAATGGCCAAGTTAAATACTGTTATCGCGAGATTTTACTACAACAGCCATAAAGTGGTGTTTCTGTTCTTGCGAGATTTTCGATTAACATTCTCGCGGGATTTGACTGATCACTGGCTTTGGTTTTGACGTTAAACTTTACTAACTTACTATATAATTACCAAATAAGTAAACTTTAAAAGGCAGTTTTTTTTATTATCAGAAACTCATCATAAAAATTTACATTCGTTAACTCAATATAGATTAGTTTCTAGCAATTATCAGCTTAATTAAATCTAATGCACTATGAAATATATATATGCTTTATATTTCTAACATTAGAATTCCCTGTTACACGTCTACGATTTTATGCTGTTTTACCGTACAGTATGGTACTTATTTATTGAACATTTTGAACTGTTACATGCACAGACTAAAACAGAACTATAAACAATAAATTGTGTTTGGTCAGGGGTGCATAAACCTTTGACCACAGTGTATAAAAGATTATTTAAAAAAAAGCCAAAATCAGTATGTGTATTACATATTGACATTATAGTATTATGCTATTGAATAATCATTTAAATCAATTAAAATTTACTCTAATAGTCTGGTTTAACAGAAGCCTGAAACTAATGTGGGTGGGTGTGCACCATTACACAACTTTACTTGCATGACACTGCATTTCAGGTTCACTCATGCCGCAAAGAGCTGGCAGAAGTTTCTGGAGAAACCAGTGTTGGAGGAAAACATCAAAAGAAGGGAGAGACAGATAGAGATGATTTACTCAAAGCCTGAGAGAACAGATGAAAGCAGAAAAGAATGGAATAAATCAGAAAAGCTCAGGATGATGGTGTGCTGGTGGGTCATCACTTGTGCTGCCCAGATAATGACTAAACAAGAGGATCACAAAAATCTTGGACATGACCGAGTTACAGGACACTGTGCTGAGAGAAAAACAGAGGAAGAGGCATCTGAAACAGATGTCAAAATCCAACCCATCCCCTCTGATGAAACATGAAGGGGAAAATGTGCAACAAAATGCAAAGTAAGTCATAAAAAAATTGTGCCACAAAAGGGTAATTCTCACAGGAATAGATTGCCACATGGCTGTTTCCCAAAATGGTTACAACACAAGTATTGTGCCAGTGTTAAAAAAATAATAATTCCATTGTCACACTAAAAATGTGTCAAGCCTTCCCAGAAGAGTGGAGCATACAATAGAGAAGGGGAATATATACTCAGCAAAAAAATAAACGTCCTCTGACTTTCAACTGTTTTTACTTTCAGTAAACTTAATGTGTAAATA
>JAQQZT010000023.1:33533057-33544534 GCA_030068275.1 Clarias platycephalus | reverse complement strand
ATTTTTAATAAAACATTTTGCACTCTAACCAGTATTTTGTCTCTATTCCAAATCACCCACACATCTTGGATTTTACAATATACATTTATTTTCAAAAATACAGTATAAACACACTGCACACAACATTGATGCATGGTGAGGTTTCAGGTTCAATAGTTTCAGCACATCCGCTAAGTTTGAAAAGCTACACTCAACAAGGTAAGGCAAAAAAGAGCACAAGTATCTCACACATCTCACAAGAACATACAAAACATTTCCGTTACTCATATTGCACGAGATATCTGGACTGTTGGCATAGCAAACGTGAAACATCTCCGGAATGCTACACACACTGCTGACTCATGACGATAGACGTGAATTGATCAGCCCCATTATCTGATACCCGATCTAGCTATTTAGGCAATATCAGTTATAGATATCTGCTATTAATATCGGATCAGCGCATCCCTGGTTATCATTGCACAAGGATAGAAGGTGTCTCCAGTGTCAGTGCTTTGATTCATGATTGATTTGTACCATGCCCAGAAGGGATTGTTACATTTAAGTGAGAATAAAGGGAAGCTGGCAGAGGAAGGAGTGTTTATTGCTGCTGTAACATAAGTGAGAACAGGAATTTCCTCTGTTTCAAAGACATTCCACAACATAAAAATAAAAACAAAACTTTTAAACAGGCAAAATTTGTGATTAATAAACAATAAACCACTAATCATTGTTGTATAATTGGAATAAAACTTGAGGCAACTCGATTTCATGGAAAAACTATTAATTTTAGGATAAACCCGTAACTCTGCTTCATCACACCACCTCGTTCCACATTATCCTGTAACATCACCACAGAGCATGTTTTTTTTAATTCTTTATATACAATCCACAATGTAGTTGTTGGTCTACTGCTCAGGTGTATGTGGGTCAGTCAGGTCTGTTAGCTCTCAGTACTTCACTACACACCTTGCTGTGTTTTTGTTGATCAAGTGGGCTTACCAAGTGGAAATGAAATCTCTCATCATGAAGTTAAATGAGCTTGAGAGATTTCTTTCTGATCCACTCAGCAGAAGTTATCTGATGAGATCTCTCCCTCTCACTCTCAGACACACAAACAAAAGAGGGACTGATCACTGATCAAAGTGTGAAGGATTTACTCAGAGGGATAATTGGTGTTTTTAGATTAGATCACACACACACTCTCACACACAAAAACAACTCTTTCCTACTTAGATTAAAAAACTGTCTTTAAACTTACAAGACATGATCATTAATATCAGTGTGAACAGATTTTGAGTTTATTTTTACACTGACAGAGAGATGACACTCGACCACCCCCAGGGGGAGACACAAGCTTAATAAAATAAAATAAAAAGAGCACAAACTTATTAGTTATTTCTTTTTTGTTTCTCAATAAACCCCAGTCTAAACCCTTTAACACTGTTCTGCCTGTGTGGTTGTGTTACTGTTTGTAATGTTTGGTGTCTCGGCATATTCACACACCCAGGACTAGCATGTTTGTGTGAATTTTCCCTGAAGTAATGTGCACAAACGTCTCACAGAGGACGCAGAAGAAATAACAGCTGGAATGATAAAGGGAGACGGCAGCTTCTCTGATCGGGATGAAAGACTTGAAGAAAACACACAACACTCTAAACATGCCTGTGTGATGTCATGTGACCACAGTGTGTAAAATGGACCGACTTAAAGAGAGGGACGAATGATGTCTCTCACTGGATCAGACAGACAGATTGATAAGATGGACAGATAAAACACAAATTGGGCAAACAGGTGAATGACAATTAGACTAATATGGACAGACAGATCAGACAGTTAAACATAAAACAAATTAGACAGACTCTAGAAGACGGTCAGATAGTCAAATGAGGACAGATTAGACAGACGTGACCGTTAGAACAGACAGATTAGAAATAAGAAATAAACAGCCAGGCAGATAAGACAGATTAGACATGTTAGACAGGCAGGCAGATTGGACAGAAAAATAAAACGGACAAAAAAAGATATTAGAGACAAATTAGACAACAGATGAAGATTAGACAGACTGATTAAACGGACAAATAAAACAAACAGATTAGACAGACAGCAGTTTGGACGGCAGTAGGATCAGAGCAGTGTGTTAATGTAAATGTCTCTGCAGTGTTTCTTCATGGAAGCTGCTGGTGTTAGAGCTGCTGCAGGGGATCCACATGCAGGGGATTAAAACCCTTGTCTCAGTTAAATCTCTCTGAAACAGTACATCACCCTGGAGCCCTTGAGCATCCGCTTTACACACACAAAGCTAAAAAATGCAAACTGGGGAAAATGTAATGTAAAGTGAGAGAATTTAAACATGCAAAGACACAGCGGATGATAAACGAGTGAAAACGCTGCACACTGAGACACTCGTTCACGTCTCCACTTCCTCCCAGAGTTTCTGATGAGATGAGTACCAGGACACCGTAGTGAGTCACACCGGAAACTGGAACAGTGCTCTCATTCACAGCTCACACACAACCATTTGAAACATTCCTGCGTTATTAGCTGGAGCTCATTCGTCTCTAAGGCACAGACACAGAGACACGCCCAAACCCAGCGATGGAACATTCTAGAAACAATCCGCTCTGACACTCAAGAGATTTACTCAATTTATTTACTGCACACTCACAGACAACACCAACACCTAAAACAACGGGACGGACAGACAGTGACAAATAGAGACAGAGAGCAGATGAATGAACAGACAACAGCTAAAACAGAGAGACAAAAGTACATCACATACACTGTAGTCTTATAAATTATTTAAAAATAGAGGGACAAATTAGCACAGACAGAGAGAGAGAGAGATCCCGATCTGCAGATGAAAGAAAGACAAACATAAGACTGTGAAAAACGTAGCAGAAAGACAAACACAGATATATATATATATATATATATATATATATATATATATATATATATATACACATACACAGTATACACAAAGACAAGACAGAAGCAGGGTGACAAGAGGCACAGATAGGACAAAGGGTGTATAGACCAAAACACTGAACAGAACGACAGACAGAATGATAGAAAAGAGACAGACCGGCAGCAATGTGAACATTAAAAAAAAGGAGAGAAATGGGACAGACACTCTGTAGAGAGACTGGACAGACAGACATACATTCCGTACAGACAGACAGTCAGACTCTCTGTACAAACAGACACACAGTCAAATTAAACAGAAAGAAACTGACTAGATTAAGAGACAGACATCCAGCAGAAAGAATGAACAAGGAGAGGTTTTGGTTTGTGATTTTCTTTATTTGGCTGAAATGAACAGTTCCCACATTATTAACGCTGACAGCGACGCTAACACACTGACACACACACAGTAACTAATGCAGGAGATGTTCATTAACCCTGATTAACTGACCTGAGACAGACAGACAGACACACACACACACACACACAGAAGACGACGGTGCAAAGAAACTCCTAACGGTAGCACAGAGAACGGCTTTAAGGAGTGTGTGACTTCTCACACGCTGAACACAACACGGGAATGTTTCCAAATTCAAGTAGAAACCGAATGTAGATATTCAAAAAGCTGGTGTGTGATTTAACGGTTCTCATGTGATAAAGCAACGAGTTTCTCCTCCACACATCTCACACACACCAGGTATTATCACAAACCGATACAAAGTTCAGCAGTTCTCATGATTCAGGGGTTTAACATCGATACATCAGTACAGGCTGGAGTCAGGGGTTCAGTTTCATCTCACATCAAGGAAATCTTTCTCTCACACACAAAAACATTTACATGTAGGTATAAAGCGCGCGCACACACACACACATGCGCGCGCACACACACACACACACGTCCAGTTTAATAAAAATTATACCTCCCTCTAGTTTGTGCCCCAAGGAATAATCAAAACTCTACATCAACACACACTCGCGCACACGCAAACACGCGCGCGCACACACACACACACACACACGAACAGGAGAGGCTGGTGCGGAGGAGCAGAGTGTGTTTTAGGCTCTCAGCGTTTTTTATTTCTCTTTGCTTTTCTTTTGCTCGTCTGCTTGCCCTTTAGTTGTTTTCCCGTCCCTCCTCCGTCTCCTCCTGAGTGTCTGAAGTCCACAGCTGGAGAAAAAGAGGGGAGGGGAAAAAAAACAACAACACCCCGTCACAATGAGACACCATAGGCAATTGCTAAGGTATTTGATGCAGTTCTTTTATTCCACAGTACCAGTGTGATGTCACATTTCCTCCTCACACAATTAAATAATTAAGTTTGACATTTGAATATGATTTATGTAAAAATTAATGTTTTTATGTTTTATGGCCTTATGTTTTATGTGGATTTTTTGCCAATTTTTTTCCTCTGAACATTCTCGTTTTTTTTCTTCCCTCTAACGTTATTGATCTTTATTTTTAATATCTTTACGGAAGACTTTACAGAAGCAGACTGCGGTGATGAGACTCTTGGCTGTAGTAAAACATTTGAACGATGCAAACGTTTTAAAGAAGGCTGTGTGTCTGAACGACGCTCCCGGCCGAGGTGGCTCAGAGACCAGTGCAGTCGGGAACAGCGTGCGTGTCTGTGGGAACTGTACACACAATCATTCAAAACACCACTAGCAGATTACAGGAACTCGGCTGGGAGTGACTGCCACGTGCCCCGTACAGCTCTGACCTCGCTCCAAGCCATTTCCACAAGGAGTTCCTGGGAAGCCTGCGTTTAGGAAATGACGATAGACAACTTTCTACCTTAATGGTATCCGAGCACTAGTGAACCGCTGGGATTACAGTGTATTAGTGTGGAAGGCGAGTACATAAGTCCCGCATTGACTCGAACAGCCCTCGCACACGTTGGTGTCTGTTGTAGTAACTAATGATTTTGCACATATTGTACATAAATATTGATAATAAAAGCTATAATAACCTCGTTAAGTGTAGTGTCTCGGTGGCTTATACACTCATACCAGACCTTATAATCCAGTTACGTTATGATTTAACCAAACTATCAGGAGAATGACATCATAAGCTCCCTCAGATTCAGGTTGTGAACAGAGAGTGAGCTGAGACAACAGGACAGAACAGGACACTCACTGTCAGGTTGTCTCGAAGCAGCTGCATGATCAGTGTGCTGTCTTTGTACGAGTCCTCGGTCAGCTGATCAAGCTCAGCGATCGCGTCATCAAACGCCTGAGAAAGAGAGAGAGAGAAGGGGAAAAATAATAATGATTGAGACGGTTAAAATCACTCAATAAACATACACATTGTGTTTTTAGAAAATATTTAAAGGGACAACAGACCAGACCACAATCCCCCCCAACAGACAACGTCTCTCCTTCAATAGACCACGCCCTTCACTTCACAAAGAACACTTTTCTCACAACAGATCACACAGGATTTTATGATAAACATACACAACCCAGTCAGTCATTGCAGTTACACCTCAGTGCATTATGCAGAAAATTCTGGATAGTGATCGGCCACATAGTGAGTCACATTCTTTGTGACTTGGAAAGTCGCACTGGTCTCTGTTGCGTGTGTGTGTGCATGCAATCATGATGATAACACACTTCTCTCCTTTAAAATGACTTTTTCCTGCTTTCGCTTAAAAAAAAAAAAAAAAAAACCTTTTTATAATTCCAACCTTTTTATTTTTTTTTAAATACTATTTTCATGTTACCATTTTAAAAGTTATTGTTTGTTAAATGGTGTACTGAATTGAGGCGTGATGTGAAGCTAATATAGCAACAGATCCACTATTGTGTGTGGTGATGAGAGAGCTAAAGAAGGCCAAGTTAACCGCTCACTGCTAATGGTTAGCCTTCTTTAGCTCTTAGCAGTGTTTTAACTTTTACCACTCTGAACACTGATGTCATCATGGACCAAAACTCTTAAATATGTACAGTATAAATCATTGGTGTGACCAGAAACCCCACCCCCCACCTATTTCCAGGTTCTGCGTTCTGATTGGCTCAAAAAATGCCCGTCAGCAAAGGGGTTGTTCCATTCAAACATGCTTAATTTAAAACCACAACAACTGAGACAGCGTGTTTTACAAAGAAGGGACATTAACACAAATTTGAGAGCTCTAAGAATTACATTACTTTAAAAAAAGTAAAAAAAATAAAATTAAAAAAAGGGCGAGCTTTAATTCTCGCCAACAACAGCTGTGACGGACGGCAGCACAGATTTATTTTTAATGTGCTCATTCTTTCGTCCAGATTCTCCACATAAACCTTTGTTGGTTTATGTCAATGTCAGAGATAAAGCTGTAACGTTACTAGATTTCATGAGATCTCGGTGTGCTGTTTCATTGTGCTCACTGAGTGATGTGCTGTTATGAGAAAATAATAAACAGTAACACACTCGTGCACAGACACACACTGGTTATAGACACCAACGTATCATCTCAGCACTAGTTGCCGAACAGGCGCCGCTCCAACACACCAAACTGGCACGAAGCTCAGAGGTGTGCTCAAACTTGTCCCGCTCTTGTCCCTCAGAGATCACATGACACACTTCCCTGATTGTCACCTCCTTGGAAAACAGGACAGTCCTACCGACTTCCGTCGACATCTAAACGGCTACAGAGCTAACGATAATGGAATGATAGCAGGAGAATAATGGCTTGCACGGTAACTATAGCAACAGCAATTAGACCATAACCTTGTCCAGCACAGGCACCCTGTGTGTGTGTGTGTAACACAAAGCAAAGACAGGTTTTCTAACCTTCTTGGCGAGTTCGCAGGCCTGCTCACGCGAGCCCATGATCTCGTAGTAGAAGACGGAGAAGTTGAGCGCCAGGCCGAGTCGGATGGGGTGAGTGGGCTGCATGTTCTTTGTGCTGATGTCGAACGCAGACTGATACGCCTCCTTGGACTTCTCGACGATGCCTAAAGAGAAACGTCCAGACAGAACAAGCTTAGAGATGAAAGGAAAGAACGAGGTGATTATGAATTAATAACCCGATTAGAGCTGTGTAGCTTAATCGACCATTTGTTTTTCAGTTAGGAAGTCACACTTTATAAAATGATTTACATAAACAGTCTAAAATTATTGAAAGCCTTAAAAAAAAAAAAAATCTCGCAGCTTTCTCAGAAAATATGTAGCGCTTTTATATTCCACAAATACTCTCAATTTATAGGAGTATCACATGATGTTCCTTTAAGTTTATGGGTGGTTGGTACACTACTGCCACCTACTGGATTGGACTGTAAAACAGAAAATTAACAGGAAAAAAAACACAATCTGGAATATCACAATGCCCTAAAATGGGCAGAATCAACAGTCTGCCCATGATTCACAGCTTTTAACATGAGTGTAGTTTTTATGCTCGAGCAGTTCAAGACTTCATAAACATCAAGTGCTGTGCTTGATTAGTGATGTAATCACACTCACACTTGGTGTGTAGTAGCAGTAGTGTATCTGAGAGTTTTGCTGTTTGTAAAACTGTGAGAGTTTCGATTTTTCTCGCTCGCTCTTACTCCCTGCTGGGTGTGGAGCACAAGCCGAGACCTGCTCCTGAAGTTCCTATTCAGTGGGCCGGGAACCGTCAAACTCAGCGAGTCAGTGCACGTACGAGTGCGTGTGTGCGCGGGTGTAGGTGTGTGTCACACGGATGAGTGGAACATTCAGGTGTATGAAAGTTAGGAAATGCTGAGAAGTGTCATGAAAAAACTAAATTACACAATTCATAAAAAATTATTTTAAAAAAATAGATCAGTCATTCCCTCTGTCTCTGCCTGTCCGTCTAGGCATCTTACTAACCATCTGTCTGTCATCTGTACATCTACCCATGTGTCTGTCTAGCTGTTTCTGACTGTGTCCACTCAACTGAGTCTGTCTACCTGTCCATCTAGTTGTGCCAGTCTGCCCGTCCAGCTGCATCCGTCTTTGTCTGTCCGTCCAGGTACACACATCTGTCCATCCAGCTGTGTCTGCTCAAATCAGTCTGTCTGTCTGCACACTCACCTCTGTCTGTCTCTAAACCTGTCGTTGTTCTAGCAGTACTGCTTCATATCTGTCCATGTAGCATTTTCCCTGTCTCTCTATTGATACATCCATCAGCGTTACCCTCAGTCTCTTCATTCATCTGTCTACCTACTGTACATACGTATCTACTCGTACATCTGTTTATTTCCTTAATTCGTCTGTGTGTGTGTAAGGTGTAAAAATTTATCCTCACTGGTTTTGGTATCTCCCGTGGCGACCTCAGCCAGGTAGCGATAATAATCTCCTTTCATCTTCAGGTAGAACACCTGACTCTCGGCGGGGGATGAGGCCCGGATCAGAAACTTGTCCAGGAGATGCTGAAAAACACGCACACACAAAAACACACAATCAAAAAAAGATAACACATGCTGAGAGACTGATAGGTCAGACAGTGTTGTAGTGCAGGTTTTAAACACAGACAGGTGAGGGGGAAGCCGCAGTGAGGAAGGGAACTCTCTCAGAGAGGACACTCGCACTGACCTTCCTCTCTCTATGTAAAACAATTATGGTTATGTTTGGCTTCACTACTGCAGTGGCTGATTTTTTATTTTTTATTTGTGTGCGCGAGCGTGTTCCATAGTGAATGCTTGGCTGAGTCTGGGCCTGTGTGCATTTCTGAAAGTGCTTGTGCGAGCACGCAGACCTGTCTGTGCCAACAGATTTGCACCACAGTAACTTGTTCATCAGTGTTATAGATCTGTACAATATTTTCACACCCCGTGGATCGCCTCCAGCCGAGGCCAGGTTCATTGGCTATGTGTGTGGATTTAGCATGAATGATGAAAATTTGAAATAATAAAAAAAGAAAAAGAAAAAAAAAGCACAGATACCAAGTTTTCGGTAATATTGCAAAATAGTAGGATATTGCTATTAGTAAGTATTGGCACCCTACATCAATGTAATTCAGTGCACTAATCCCCGAGTGACTCTCACCAGCACGTCATTGCAGATGGACTGCAGCTCGGACTCGATCTTCTCCCGGTACTCTTTGGCGATCGGCTCCTTGTCGCTGGTCTCCGTCTTCATCTTCGTCTCGATGCTGGAGACCACCCTCCACGCAGAGCGGCACGCCCCAACCACGTTCTTGTACGCTACCGAGAGCAGGTTCCTCTCCTCGTCTGTCAGCTCCTCTCCCTTCTCCGTTACCAGCTTCATCACGGTAGCCATGTCGTCGTAACGCTCGGCCTGCTCGGCCAGTTTGGCCTTCTGCACAAGCTCGCATTTATTCATGATGATTGCTTTCTATGGAGGAGACACCAGAAATAAGAGCAGTTATGAGATGATGTGACAGGTCAGATGGTGTTGATTAGTTTTCTGTAATTGAAGCTTGTAAGCTTTTATAGATTAAATAAATAAATAAATAAAAAAGAGATTAAGGTTCCTCTACTGTGAGGGGGCGACAGTTTATAGCTGGTATAGTAATCTTTAAAAAAACAAGAACAGGATCTTCAAACTAGGAAAAGCTGTAAAGTATCAGAACTGATCACAGCACAGTGGGCGGAGCCAAACGGTTTATGATTTTTTTTTTTTTTTTAATGGTGTAAAACTGAATTTTGTTAAAAATTTTAAAGTTTTATCCAGGCATCAATTGCAGATCTGACCTTTAATTAAAATTTAGAAAAATAACACATTGAGATTTTTTTCTTAAATACTTTAAAACTTTACTATTATTTTTTTAAACAATACATTTTTGTCACAAATGCATTCACTTTATGGCAACTACTTTTATCACAAGTTTTATCTTCTTATTTTGTAAACAAATTAAAAAGCTCAACATAGTTAAAAATTTTAAGAAAAAAGTTAAAGAGAATATATATTATGTTTTAATAATTAAATTAAAGTGATTTCCAGGATCAGGTCTACAGAGACATTTATATGATAAAACATATTAACATATAAAATACGTTAAAGTGTTAACTTTGGAAGAATTAAATGTATAAAAAGCGTATTTATGTACAAAATGTTTGTAATAGTAAATGTCGGTGTAATCACCGAGAGACACACCTTACCTTAAATTGGACCTGAATGAAATCTGATTACAGAAATGCACAGTCAGAACTAGCGCGTGCATGCTCAAAGTGTTAACAAAAAATATTCTATATACATATGTAGAAAGTAAAGCGTGGTTATATTTAATATAATTTTGTTTGTTTGCTTCTGGTGACTGACAGGAAGATTCACACAATACGCTTTGCTAAAAACGCCCTGGAAAAAAACTTAAAGACAACAAGAATACCACTACGTCCAAAAATCCAGAAGAAACGTAACTAAAGAAAATAAAACAAGTTTAATGATTATAAAACAAAATGGAGGCGAATCTTTACCTCAGGCCGGTGATCTTCCTGCTGCACAGCTCACACTCACAATCCGCGCGCTCTTCCCGGACGCATCCACGGGGTCTCCCACCCACTCACAGCTACCCTGGAGCAGGGGCAGGGGCTGAGTAGCGCTGACGTCAAATGCTGCCATGGCAACCCAGATCCCGGGAATGCCGTGCTCATCTGATTGGTCGACGCTTGAAGAAGAACATCAGCCTGCCGTTCCAGTACGCCACGCCCACTAGCAATCCTCAGACACCACCTTAAGGCAGCCATTTCAAGTTCAGTGCTTTACATTATACAGTTAAAATATGTAAAGTATTGTAAATTATTTTCTAGTTTTAACCCATAGAATGTTCTATTTTAAGTATACTTCATAAAAAACAATCATTGTTTTTTATGAAATATACTTACAATGTCACAAGGGGGGCTGGAGCCTATCCCAGGAGACTTAGGTGGGATACACCCTGGATGGGTGTACAAACATGCAATCCATCACAGGGCACACACATACACACACTGACACTCTGGGAACACCAATGCCTTTGGCCTGTGTGAAGAAACCAGATTACCCGGAGGAAACCCATCAGGCACAGTCAGAATATGCAAACTCCATGCACACAGAGCCAGGAATCGAACACGGTCCCTGGAGATGCAAGGCGACAGTGCTAACCAGTGTGCTTTTTTCTTTTAATAACATTGCAAAAACAAGTAAAACCAATATAATTATGTATACTACCAATAAAGTTTATTTATAAAGTATTTTACAAAATCATATTATAATATTATATGTTTAAAAGGCTAGTAAAGTATTAAACATGAAACACTTTTAGTTTGGATCATAATATTTCCTTACTCTGATAGATTTATTTGATATAATACTGATACATGAATGTTTCCAGTAAATACGAGAAAACATAGTCCTGTTCAGTAATAGATTTGTCAATACTAAATTTGTGGATGTGAACACAAAATGCTATTGTGAAAAATGCGGGGGAAAAAACGATTGTGTGGTACAGACAGATTCATACCATACCATACCACAGTGGTTCCCAAACTGGGGGTCGGGGAATAATTTCAAGGGGTCGCGAGAGGGATTAAAAAAAAATATTTTTTTGTGATTATAATACACACTTTTCAGTATTACAAGTAAATGCTATAAATAAATATTTTCTGAT
>JAQQZT010000023.1:33497412-33509968 GCA_030068275.1 Clarias platycephalus | reverse complement strand
TTATCTTGTTTTTATTTCTTTATTTTATTTTATTAGATTACTATGTTATTTTATTATCTATGTGAAGCACTTTGGGGCATTCTTGTTGTTAAAGTGCTATACAAATAAAGATGAGTTGAGTTGAGTTGAGTATGTGACTTATGACTGTTTTTAACACTTCTCAAACTCACTCATATCCTTAACCCCGCCCATGTTCACGTAGCCCTACCCACAGGATCATGGAGCTCAGATGAGTCTCCTTTCCTTAGGTAACAACTTCATTCAGGATTTTGATATCAGGTTTTGAAATATTTTACATGTTGTTTGTACCAGTAGGAATAATAATAAAAAAAATTTGCACCTTCAATTCTCTCTGAGACGAGCTAGTCATTCTTCTTTTTCTTGTTTTTCAGTTCAGTGTAACATTGGAGTGGTATGTATAGCGGTAAAAGCCAGAGGTGTAGGTCATGTCATGTCAAATGCATTGCGTTCTCCTCACTGGTCACGTCTGGCAGCGTGTTGATGCCTGATCTCAGCTCTTAGTCGTGGGAGAATGGCACTCGTCCCTTTCCAGTTTCTGGGAAGTAACACGGATTGATAATTCGAGGGCATGTCACATCACGATGAGTTGCACAAACTCTAACGGAATAAACTCTGTGACATCACACGGCCCTTTCGATCTGGCTCATCAGACTGGTTTCCCGCAGAGTGATGCAGGACGTCTTTCTTTAATTTTTTTTTTTTAAGTTGTTAATCAGTGACAGGAGTTGAGAGCTAACAGGAAAATGTGTTTTTTAATTCACTCATTCTCTATAGTCTTCCCAGGAGACTTGCATGAGGCGAGGTACACCCTGGAGAGGCTGCCAATCCATTGAAGGTCACATGCACACACACACTACAGGCAATTTGGAAACACCAAGTAGTCTAATCTGCATGTCTTTGGACTTTGGGTGGAAACCAGAGTACCAGGAGGAAACCCAAACTCCAGATTCGAGGTGAGAATCGAACCCTAGACTCAGAAGGAGTAAGGCCACAGTGCTAACCACTACGCCACCATGCTGGCTATTCTGTAAAAATCTTAGTATAAATAGATATTTATATTTACCACAATTGTCCATTTTTAAAAACAGAAAATAAATTAATGTAAAATTCTTACACATGGATGAGCTCACAGACCCCTATGATTGGCTAATGTCTCTGTTATTGACAGGGGAGAGAGTAAGCATCTCCCACCCAGAGAGCACGGTCAACTTTGCTTCCTTGACGTCTAGCCACAGTTAGATGTTGCATCTTAATGATTCAAACCCATGACTTCATGTTTAACAATCTCTGCATTGGAGAGGCATTCTCTCTCTCTCTCTCTTCACAGGGACCATCGGTGAGCTGATGTGTGGGGAAGAAAAAAAAAGGAAGAATTTTATGGGTTTTGTTTAATTTTATATAATCAATCATAATTAAAATGTTTAAAAGACTAGAAAGCTCTTAAATGAGGAAAATGTAAAGAACTAATTCTAAAAAAAACTTTTATTGAACTTTAAAAAGTAAAGAAAGCTAGCAAATTCTAAAAAGGAACAAAAGAAAAGGACAAATCTGGTAGCATTTGAGTATAAATCTCAAATCTCTCCTGATTGGAGAAGTTGATTGAAAAAGCAGTTCTGAAGCACAGGTTTAAACGCATGTGTGAACATTATCGTTTCTGTAGAAACAGAACGAAAGCTAATGTAGTGCTTGAGTAGGGAGTCTCCATTGTCATGACTTGTTTCAAGGGCATTCAATTAGGCGGAAAAAAGTGATTAAAGTTAAATCCTAAAAAACATTCTGAAACAATGAACTAAAATAATTCCTTAAAATAATTCTACGATCGTTACTTACACCATCATCAATAATAAACTCTCTGGTTTAAGCATCACTGATGGATTATTAATGAAAGAAAAACCTGGCTCTGTACTGTATGTTGAATTTCTCTCAGCTCTGCTAATGTGAGACAGATTAAAATCATTTTCCGTGTATTTTTCCCTCTCTGACTCTACACACTTGTGAGAAAACAAAGCTAAAAATAGCCTCTCATTTCTTTACAGGGTTGTTACACACACCTCCAGGTGGAGGTGGGACTTACCTGTGTTACGCCCACCCAATCAGAACTTGAGCAATTTACACACCTCGACCAATGGGAGCACAGAATCCGGGCTGGTTTGAATATTTGAATATCAATTATATTAAAAAAGAGATTAATTGATTAATTGAGTCATATATAGAATATGAATTTTATATATATATGTGTGTGTGTGAGAGAGTGAATGAGTGAGTGAGTGAGTGTGTGAGTGAGAGAGAGAGAGAGAGAGAGAGAGAGCTGTAAGGTAGGCAGGTAGGCAGGGCAGGATTTACCTGTAGCTCAGGTTTGTGCTCCTTTCTCTCTCTCCCTCTCTGTGAATGTGTGTGTGTATGTGTGTGTGTGTGTGTATGGGTGAGAGAGAGTCTGCACCGACCTGAAAGTCCAGTTTCTCCAGGAATTATCGCCGAGGAGGCCAAAAACATCATCATGTCACAGGACACAGACAAGTAAGTGCCGCGGGTTCGAGCCGCTTCAGTCCGCGCGCGCATTCCCGCTTTTTACCCCGACTTTTATTTTTCACCTCCTGTTCTCACACACATGCGCTCGGTGTATGTGTGTAAGTGTGTCGGTATTTTCCTGTCTCTCTTTTCTCCATTGATGCAGAAGGAAAATGAGTATCCCCTACTCCGGGGAAATACACGCGGTTTGGCGGTTTTTTTTTTTTCCTGTTGTTGTTTTTGTCTCCCTTTTTTTTATGAGAACAAACTTGGGAAAGTTTCAAACACTCCGCCATTTTTGTATTTTTGCGATCGGTGCAAGTAAAAAAAGTAAAAAACAAAAAGAAGTGCAGACGGACGGACGGACGGACAAACTCCGTGTGTGTTCCACCGGAGCCGGATTGTGTTGTTGTATTTTTATTTGTTTAGGATCTCAAACATTTCCGTGAAGTTTTCGTGGGTTAGGCAGAGCAAGAGACTTCTGTGTGCACAAATCCCGACTATTTAATAATAATAATAATAATAATAATAATAATAATAATTATTATTATTATTAATAATTAAATAATAATAATAATAATTATTATTATTATACTCCACATAATCGAATTTTTTTTTGTATTTTCCATTTAATTTGTGCCTTTCCTTTACAATACCAATATTTTGTGTCCTAAACATGAATTGCAAAAAAATAAAAAAAATTCACTCTGATTGCATTCAACAGCAGAAACATTCACAAATTATAATAATCCATCAATAAACACTCTTATACACTTTAACGTTTTTTATATTTCCTTTTCTAAATCACTTCATCAGATGATCAAATTTTACAAGACGAATAATCTTCAAACCCTCACTTTTTTATTATTATTATATGATATCTTAAATGTCTGTCTATAATGTAATGAGAAATCATTGAGCAGCACGTCCATGCTGCCTCTGATCACACCCCAAACCTCAAAACCGTATTTACTCTCAGCATTAAAAAGCTCTCGGGGTTAATTTGTGTTAATTAAAGATAATGTAGAAGGATAAATGAAAAACGGTAATGATTTAACCGACTGTAAACGAGACTCAGTGGATTTGGAGATGATTTATAATGAAACTCTTTGTTTATTTATTTCTATAAATTTCTTGTTGTTTATGGATAATGATAAATGATAATTATGTACACTACAGTGCTGCTGAGATCCTGATTGTTGATTAATTCTCTCTAACAGCAGCTGTAAAGGTTTACATGAATGCGATCTTTCTAGTATGATATTGTTCAACAGAAGCAAAGCTTGTGTAAAGATTATGGAAGGAGTCTCCAGTGTCAGTGCTCGATACCAGAAACTTTAATAACAACTGACTAAAATAACTTGTTTTGTTGTCTTTTGCTTTTGGATATTCAGCACAATCAAACCCTTAAGCAGAGAATTAAGTAGAACGTTACAGAATATCCAACAGACACTTAAAAGTGAAAGGATCTTAGTAGAACCTGTTATACAGCAAGGAACCCTTAACTATGTAGCTCTGCTTGGTTGTCCTTTAGTTTGGGGGAAGCTGACATCAAAGGTTCTGTGCAGAAACATACATACACACTGCTTCTCTATCACGAAAGGTTCCAAGTAGAACCTTAATTATCTAAGAAATATTTAAGGAATGCTCCAAAAACACGTTTATGGCTGGAAACTTAAAAAAAGGATTCAGTTATATGTTCACTGGCTGTTCCCTTTGGTTCTGAGTAGAACCCTACGGTGGAGTGATTCGTTGTCGGAAATCTGAAATTTATAACACTTAATTACTCCAGATTCCTTAAAAACACTCAAAAACATGGTTCAGTTTCATGCTTTTTAACTTCACTTAATCATCTGTAAGCATTCTTTAAACTGGCATTTTGGTGCAAACCTTAAAGGTACTGTATAGAACACAGAGTTTTGTTCCCGCCTCTTCGGAATGGCAAAAAGGACGTTACTTACTGGATGCCAGCGCCAAATCTTGGGCCACTGTTGGGCCTTGCTCAAGGGCCCAACAGTGGCAACTTGGTGGTTGTGGGGTTTGAACCTGGGATCTTCCGAACCGTAGTCCAATGCCTTAACCACTGAGCTGGTATAGCTAAGGAGACAACATCCTTATTAATTGCTTCTGAGTCGTTATGAGGTGCCTCTGAACCATCTGTGTCATTGTAACATGAGCTACAAAGCTAACTAGCTTATAAAACAAGGCTGAATACCAATCCCCTTTCTAACCCATGATCATGGGCACTATTTAGTGTGTGGAGCAAGGGATTGTACACCCTACATAGCGCACTATTTACTAGCTACTAGCTATTTGTGATTCAACACCAGGGCAGTTAGTTAGCTATTAATTAGAAAGCTTGAGATGTCAGTATTAGTTAATGTTATCTGCACATCATTTTATGAAGCTTAACTTTAGTACAGCATATTCCATAGCATCATCTTATTTGCAGCAGAACCATTGAATGCTAATGCTAGCAAACGCCACAACATCACATATTTTTTACAGCGTCTGAGATAATCACATTATAATGTTATAACATACCAAACATCTGCAAATTATTAAATTTTTTACCTTTTTCATCCATTTTTTATAAGCCCAATTATAAAGTCTACCATGAAAATAATCCACAGCACTCTTTACCTGTGTGATGAAGCATCAGATAATCCGGTAGGTCATTAGGTAATCATCAGGTAATCTTATTATTTTTTTGGCGAACGAAATTAGCAACGAAAATACATAGCAGCCTGATGTCGGGGAACGCTGCTTCTAATCACTGCTGATTGACGTCATCGAAGTCACATGACTGCAAAAGTTCTATAAGAACCCATTTGCAGCAAAGAGTACATGGCTTTGCATGATAAACTAATACCATAAACTTTGGGAGAAAATTTCTATTAAAGATCCCTACACTCCGGGGTTCTCTTGCAAACCTTCCAAACATACCTGTAACTCGTACTTACCCAATGAAACCTAAAAGAACCCCCTAAAAACCGTCTCTAACTACTAAGAATCCCCTAAGAATCATTTCTAACTACTACCAAGAGCCCAATGTTATACTCCTGACCAGTTATAGGTGTTAAAAAGAAATCAGTTGTTTAGATGTACTTGAATGGTTCTTAACTTTGAGGAAAATTGTTCTTGATAGGGTTCTTTATAGAGTCATGAGTCCCTCTAGAGGAACATGTGAAGAATTCTTTAGGAACAAGTAAAGGGCTTGACACTTCTCAGAGTCTTAACAGACCTGTGGTGAATGGGAGAATGTTTTAGAGCTCAGTTAAGTGACATTTTGCTTCTTCCTCCTATTAATGGTTTACTCTTGTACTCTACTGGCTGTTCTTAGTTCCTTATCAGATGCTTGTGGGGTGAATTGAGCTGGTGGCTCTCGATCGCTTGTTGACTAATGGCCCGTATGCCCTCATGCAGAGTGTGTTTATGGGTTATATGCCCACATTTAAACTCTGGAGAACTTTATAAACCATTCTGACTTTGTGTTAACCTTGTTTGTTCGGCGCGGGTATAATGCAAGACTTTTAGAAACTCATTTAAGGGCGTTTAAAGGTTCTTAAGCAGAGTGTTTCCCTGTCAGGAATGGTTCTAAGCAGAACCCTTTGGGAAATTATTTCCAATGATCAGGAAAATTCTATGTTTAGAAACAAAAATAACAATGCTTCATGTTTTTCACATTTTTGGTTCAGTGGAATGAATCACTAGGGGAGGGATTTAACTAGATTTCAAGATCTGATTGATTCAAACAAAGTCAATACCCACAGGCTGACTCTCTACCTGAAAGCATGTGGATAGTAAATTAATTTTGTTCCAAAACTTACGGGTTAACACTTCATGAATCAACGAATAGACTCTTTTAGTGAAGTATTTAACCTGAAGTATGTTAAAAATATTAGTGTGTTAAAAAATAAGCAACATGGTTTATATATGAGCTAATAATAATTAATAATGAATTCTTCATTGTCAACTATTTTTATCAATATATTCGATCAATGTTGTCAATTTGAGAATGAGACTAAAGTTAAATGAACTGGCTTTTTATATTTATATAAAAAATCACCCATAACAAATTATTCACAGTGGTAGTTAGAGTAACAAACCCTAAACTTCAGCGGTGAAAAACTAACAAATACATTAGCAAGGCCGTGCAGCGTTAGTTAATTAATAATTAATTAAGTTAATTTATAACTCTTCTGATATGAGACTGATAATAAGCAGAATGTCATCAAAATAAACACAAAACTTTGAAAGAGTTTGTAATGAACACAAAAACGAAGTGGCGTGTGTTAAAACCTCCAGTAATGTAATCCTTCGCAGCGCCTCAGCTAGTGTAGACACACACACACAAACACACACACACATACTCCTCCTGCTTTTACACTTTTGTTCTAGCTGAAGGGCTTGCGTTATATGGATTTGTTTGGAATGGCTTCATGTGACATCATGCGTTAAATGTAGAGTAAACTGGAATGTGATTGATCTAAAAGTGCCATCTACAGCATCGCAGGCAACTTGACAGTGATTACATGATCAATCGCGGTTCAGGATGTATGTCTCCTACGACAGTGGTTTGTAGGACTCGCTACTTATTAATTAGTGAAATCAGGTATAAAAAAACTATAATTAATGCACTAAAACACTAAAATGTACAGAGCAGGGGTACTCCGGGACCAGTGAGGGACCCTGTAACAGGAGATGTTGGAGACGGTCATGAACATAAACACTCCTGTGAATAACTTGTATATAAATTCCTTTGAACCCCAGGCACAATGTTTATATTTTGATTTCAATGTTCATTATTAGGCTTTTAAAAAGCTTTGCAGTGGTACTGATGTGTGAAGTCGAGTGCTTACGTCTTGCTGGAGATCAGATGAGTCTCAGAGCCGCTGTGATCTCGACTAACGCAGCAGGGATTCAGGGGAAAGTTCCTCTGCACCCGTGTTTCATCTCCTCACATAATGCCTCAAATTAACAACAAACAAACGAACTCTCCGATTATACGTCAAAACTTAACTTAAACTTGTTCAGACACACACACAAACACACACTTTCATGTGCACGTAGAACCCTAAAGCACAGTGTTACTCCTGTTTTGAACACTAAGAATTCTTACTTAAGGTTGTTGTGATGTGATATCAGTATTACGATACACTACAATCAAAACCTCTCTCACACATAGACACACACACACTATCTGTGTGTATACAATTATTAAGTAGTGTGTATTGTCGCTGTTTAAATGCTGTGATATCAAAGGCGAGTGTGGTTCAGATAAGATAAGCATATTAATGAGAATTAAACACATAGGTACACGTGCGCACACACACACACACACACACACACACATACACTGCAAAAACAGAAGTAAGGAAGCTGAGTAGGTTTGGTTTTTTACTCCATTTACATAAAGATGGATTAGATATGGTTTCTGCGTGTGTGTGTGTGTGTGTGTGTGTGAGTGTAAGTACCTACAGTATACAAGAAGCGAATAGGTAAATTTATTTATGCATTCACTGTTCGTTCGTTGTGTTTCAGAGCAGTACAATGTTCCATTCTATCTGCATTCTGTCCATCATATAAAGGGGGTGGGGTTATAAACAGGTAGTAGTAACATGTGATTGGTGGAGGTGGGCAGCAGGGCCACGTGTCAACGATTTGGACAAATCCATATTCTGTATGAAATGCTTTTCTGACCTGAAGACACCGTGAAAGAAACAAGCGTGCAGCACAACTGATCGTGATATTATCACACATCCTCATGTTTAATTAACTTTACTCTCTCTTTACTCATTTTCTCTTTTCCCATGGTTATAAAGAATGTACACACATTTTCTTTAGAGAAACCATCATCTGATCTTTTGGAAAAGCATTTTTTTCCTGAATTTAGGCCTTTTTAGATTTTTTTAGGCTTAACATTTTTCAGAGATCAGTCACTTTTTAATTGTAACTTTTCTTCTTTTGTAGATGTTGTAGTTTTTATAAATAAATTTTAAATCTAGACCCCCTTCCCAGAAGTCACTCATGTTTTACACTTGACTCTGTTTTAAACGGATGTTTTTCAATTTATTTTTTAGCACCTTGTATAGCGTGTACTATTTGTTTTTGTTACATTTACTCACTTCTCACATGACTATTTCTTTTTAAACAAATTATCCACTTTGGGGTTTTCCCCCTGTTTTTAAAGTTCTTAAACTTTAAATTACTTACCTAGCTTTTTATAGAATTTAGAAACATGATAAATTTCTTTTTTGTTGTTGTTGAAATTTTGAAAAATTACTTACATCACAGAGCAAAAATGATAATATTATGCTTTTTTAAAACAAAAGACTGATTTTGGTTTTGATGAACATTTCTGTAATTGACTTATATTTTTGTAGATTTGTTTTGTAAAAAAGCTTTCAGGCTTCTTTTATTTTGTTTTTTTAGAACCTTTTGTGTTTTTACAATTGATGTATTTCTTGGAACAGCTATTTAAAAAGTACTCACTTTTTGAAACATTTTTCATGTTTTGCTTATTTGTTCTTTTTTGAATAAATAATTTCCCCAAGTTCAATTAATTAGTTTTATAATGTAATCATTTATAAAACATTCTCTTTTATAACAGATTCAGGGTTTAGTTGCTTTTGTTTAATTAATTTGCATTTTTAAGACTCAGGTTCATCACACCCCTGAGTCAGCGTTAGTGATTTTTACTCCAATGTACCACAGTAAGAGTCTGTTGGACTGTAATGTGTGTGTGTGTGTCTGTGTAGCAGTAAGAGACTGGTGGTGGTGGTCCCTAATGATCCTCTTTACAACCGTCGCGCGTACACCAGTGAGGATGAGGCGTGGAGGTCGTACCTGGAGAACCCGCTCACCGCCGCTACTAAAGCTATGATGAGCATCAATGGAGACGAGGACAGCGCCGCCGCTCTGGGCCTGCTGTATGAGTATTACAAGGTCAGGATACATACACACACATATACACGTTAACATAATCACCATGATTATGCACTACCATCATGATCAGAAATCATATTGTTTTATGTCACTAACCCTAAGGAGGCTCCCCGTAGGCAGCATTTCTGGACTAGTGCTTATTCTGTAAGATAAACTCTGGCTGTATCCTAATTTACAAAAAAAGACAAGAACATAATTCTGTTATTGCTCCAAATAAGGGATGTTTTTGTTTTGAAAAATTCAAATTAAACATAATTTTTTTTTTAAATAAAATTGAAAAATTAAGACTGTTCATTATTGTTTTGTTTTGAATAGCCTTTCTTAGAAATGATGTTCTACTCAAATTTAACAGTTTACTGAGTTTTAATCTAACTTTTTTTAGATTCTCACCTTTTAAAAAAAGTTTAGTAACTGAATTTAGTATTAATTACTTTTTTAAATAATTATTTATTTTTAACAAAATGCTTACTTTGATTTTCCATTCTAGAGTTTGTGACTAGAAATTAATCGAACTGCATAACTGAATTAAGAATCAATTAATTGCACAATTTCAAAAGTGACAATTTTAGAAAATTTTAAAAGACAATTTTTAAGTTACTGACCTTAAAATTTTTTAATTGTTATTGTTTTACATTTAAAACAAATTGTTGCAAAGCTTTCTTAAAGTAAGGTGAACTGTGTTTTTCATAAACTTTATTACCATAAGGAAAGGAACTAACAGGAACTAACTTGTTTTATGGAAACTCCAGAATATTAATTGTAGCTATGGAAGAAAAAAATCTATTTTGTAATAAAAATTAAAGTAAAACATTTTATCATCTTCATGTATCTGTGGTATAAGAGGAATAAAACACTGAGCAATGCGCTGTTAGCGGAAATTAATCAGCGTCTGTGTGGTTACAGTAATTATGCATCACACCACCTTGTGTCTCAAGTATCAAGTATTTTATTACAGCTTTATTTATTTTGTGGTATTTTGAGATATTATTGTCATATTAAAAAAGGAACAACATGAATATTTAAAACAGTCTAAAAGTCAGTTTAATTCAGGAAACTCATTATGCACCACAAACTTCCTCTTGTTCTGTTCTACTTCCTGCCCAGTGTCTAATCTACTGCAAGAATCTGCTCATAAACAAAATAAACACCTAACATACGTTTACACAGACACACAAGCTGCAAGTGTTTACTGAGATGAGTTTATTTACAACACACACATTCACACGTCCTATACATCCAAACTACCAGAGTTAGATTTGGACCAAAATTTCAGATCTCGGTTGCTGAAACTCGCAGCTAACGAGTACTGAAACCGTTACCAGTTATACAGTAGCTACCAGTTTAGCTTATTGTTCTGGAGAACCCAGCTCCATGATGCGCATACAGCACACCCATTTACCCAAGTTTACCAAGTTTAGTCATCCTTTGCTAAGAGAGATTTCATGCTATGCCATGATCTCTTGTCTGATTCGTCTGTTTGATCTCTGATGCAGGTTCCTAAGGAGAAGAGAGTGCTACCCATTACCAAAGTGCTGGAAGCAGCGGAAGAACAGGAGAAGAGGTGAATGTGGGGGAAATACATGAGTTACAGCTCACACACACTGCACCTCGCTCACGCTCCTCCCCTTCTCTCTCTCTCTCTCTCTCTCTCTGCAGCCATGGTGACTCGGCAGCAGTAGGATCTGCTTCTTTTAAATGAATGATGAGGATGAAGGTAGCCAGCCACAGCCCAGCCGGTATCAAATTATCCTGCAGCAATCTCACGTCACGTAGACTACTGCTGAGCAAAGGAGTGTGTTGTGGGAAGGTCTGTGGGAATAATGGCACATAATTAAATGTATATTTCTGTAGATTGAAGTTTATACCATGCTCCATTATGACTGCAGAACATGTTCAGAAATTATCTAAAATTAATTACTTTGGCATCAGAAGATGATAACCTCAGTAGACAGATAAAAGATGATTAACATAAATATTGAGCTTATGAAATGTAATTAAACATAAGAATATAAATGATTATTGGAATGATGTCATGGGAGTGTGGTGGAAATCCTGTAAACATTATAAAGACAAGTAATTCATACACTGGGTAAGAGCAAAGTAACAAAGGTTTTATTTAAACTTCTGGAGAAGGACCAGTCTCATACAGCAAACAATTGCAGCATGGAGAAAGGTGATCTCTTTCTCTCAGCTGTCCCATTTTATACACAAACATCACTGCTAACATAATCCACGCCCTGTACATGAAGTTCCTACATTCAAACTCACAACTCTTTATCTGACCCAGACCAGATGTCCTCGCCTTATCATTTATTAGTTGCTGCTACTTTTACATGTCACCAAATGTCACTCGGTTCCAGGTTCTTCTGACCTCTTCTGACCCACTTTGCGTGCAGGTGAGGGTCTGTCGGGGTTTACAGGAAAGGTTACTAGCACTTCACTGCTAGCATGTGGCTGACATGTGTATCCACATCTGTTTCCACTACCTTGACTTCTGTTTGTGGTGTTAGGAGCACTTTCAGCGGCCCTGTACTTAAGATAAAACCGCAGAGAGTTTTGCGCAGTAACACAACATTTCATCTTCACAATGTCCTTTTACTTTTTGTGTGCTCTGGCTTCATCTCAATTCTTTTACCTACAGTACAGGATGTTATTAGTAAGACAATTGCACATGCTATCGCCCATTCCCCCTTTTGACACATGGTCCTTGCCCGTGTGTCAACTTAGCATAGAAAGGTAATAGCTTTTTAGGTAGACATGGCTTGTGATTGGCGTCGTACCAAACCCCTTCTGTGAAAACCCCTTCTGTGGGTGGTGAGAGCATCAGATACACACATGTTATGGTTATAGGAAAGAGGAAATTTGGCCACGGCCTTCGCTGCTGCATCTGTTTTTTCTGATATAGAATCTAATTTGTTAGTGTGAGCATTGCATTTACACTTTTCAAATTTTTCTTTACTCATCCTTATTACTTTTAACCAATAATACATGAGGGGTGTCCCTTATGGAGGACTAAACATGACATAATTATAAATAAATAAATGTGTGAATAAATAAGTAAATATAGAAATAAATAAAT
>JAQQZT010000023.1:33462110-33475958 GCA_030068275.1 Clarias platycephalus | reverse complement strand
TTGGTTGTGACATTTCGCTCGAATCTTGAGTCTCTATCACGGACATCTTCGTCTACTTATCACAACCTTATACCCCTGTCTCACCTATGCGGTTTGACTCACGGTGAGATGCGATGTTAGGCACTGTGAGCTGCCGCGAAGTTCTGCAAGGTCTGCAAGCTTCCGCGAGGACCGCCCAAAAAATTTAACTTTAATTTTTCACGCGGAAAGATGGAAATGTAATCACCGCGCAAAAACTCGCGGTGAATCATGATGAACATTACTTACGGCCACTGCGCGAAACCGCATAGGTGAGATAGGGGTATTATCAACCCAAAATGCTATTTTATTCAAACGTCCTTGCTGGAGTGTGTGACGTGACGTCATGTGCAGGTGCAATGGATCGCGTACCAACCAATACAGATAATTGCGTGAAAATGTAAGGAGTAGAAGTAAAGAGTCAGCTGAAAAATAATTACTCCAGTAAAGTATAGATTCCAAAAATTTCTACTTAAGTAAGGTAACTAAGTATTTGTACTTCGTTACTTGACACCTCTGTGAATAATAGAGTTTCATATTTGTGTCCATTTTATTTGGGCTGCTAATTTGGACACAGTTTCAACTGATCTAAAAGAGTGTGGGCTAATACTTATTAGCAACCCATGTTACTGGGTTTAATGGTGCAAAACAATACTATCCTAAGATTTGTTAGTGAGCGTACACACCTTCAGTTTCAGTAATAAGATTACGAACCTAATGTTAGCTTGCTAATTAGCTTCTAACTGGTTCACACAATGGAGTATGTAGACCAAGTTAGGTAGTATGCTAGTAAATGTTTATTGCTGTTTTACACAATAAAATAATTAGCTTAATGTTAGCTAGCATGCTAGCAAAGTGTATTTTCTTTTAACACAGTATAAAAATTCTCCTAATTATAGCTAGCATGCTAGCAAAATGTATTTCTGGTTTACACAATAAAAAAAATTTGACTTTCAACGCTAACACACTCACTAATTAGCTCGTTGTTTACTGGTTTACACAATAAGAGTTAGACGAAAATTAGCTAGCATGCTAGAATCATTTAATTATGGTTTACACACTATGGCAGCTAGTCTAACATTAATTAGCTTTCTAACAACCTTGTTTACTAGTTTACACAATATAATAGTTAGCTTAATGTCTGCTAGGTTTAGATCTCCCTGATACAATATCATAGACTAATAACTGATTATGACTGATAACAGGATCCTAATTTTGCTAAAATGCTAGCAGAATTTATTTGTGGTTTCCACAATATCATATTTTGCTTATTATTAGCTTGCATGCTAGCAAGATTTACTCCTGGCTTATACAAAATAGTAGCTAAATGTTAAGTAGTTTGCAAGCAACCGTGGTTGCTGGTTTATACAATACAAGAGTTATCATAATGTTAGGTGGAATGCTAGTAAACTTTGCGACCGCTTTACACATTGACAGCTAGTCTTGATGAGCCTAATGTCAGTTAGCATGCTAGTGATGAGGAAATTAAGCTTTCTGAAAGAGTTAAAATTTTTCAGACAACTGTGTTACAACAAAACGTTAATTACTCCAGATCTTTATTAACACAGTACACACAAGCACCCTCTGTTGGTCAAAGCTCGTTAATAACACCTAAAAGTATAATATCCTGTCTCAATAAAAATCTTGGACTGTTTAATTAAAGACTTAATGTACTTCTTTACATGTCTTAGCAGTGATGTAGACGTGTCCTGGAGAATGTGTGTTGTGCATGTGTTTTTTTTTTTTTTTAGTATGCTGGCTTAGCCAGTGTTGCTAAATCAGCCTAGTAGGTTTAGAGCTGTAAACCGTGTAGATGCCAAGTAATACTAAAATGTTTTTACTTGCTAAATGTTAACATACTGTACGTACTGTAAAATTGCTAACATTTTAGTTTGAAAAGTCAATCAAATTTAGCATGCTAGTTATGGTTTAGATAACACCAAGCTAGTTATTGTGGTCCCTCATCCTGCAATTTTGTACTTATATTATATATATATAATGCTATATACATAAGTCGTTAATCAAGCAGCAAAAGAACCAAACATGCAGTCAGTAAAATTCAGTATGGTTATAGTTCATTTGGAATGTTTATAAAACCTTATTGTGCATAAAATGTTTTTTTAATATCTTTCTTCATACTGAATGAAGTCTCACATTAATTACGGTGGACAGTAAACAACATCTGATACATAATTCACATCCAATAAACAAACAACCAAAAAATAACGATCAAATTAACAAATCTCGTAGTGCGACAAGAGCGCCAGCAGTACAAATAAAAAGAATAAATATTTCCTGCTTTTAAATATAAATATATATTTTTCTTTCTATTACTTTAATGTACATGTTCATGGTTGGATTCTGAACATCAATTTTGATGAATTTGATGCTAAGCTAAGCAGGCGTGTGCGGTCGGTTATATGATCGATCGCAGGATCGCATGTTTAATTGTAGCTTTATTGCAAGCTTAATTGTAACCATAATTGTAGCTAGGTAATGTAAAAAGTTTAGTGATGCTAGTCAGCTTGCTTTTTGCTACATGGTTTTGTATAAGAGAAAGAAAAAAACACGCCTGCAGCTCATTAATGGTAATCAAGTGACGTGGATATAGAAGCATGAAACATATTTAACCTGCAGACTGTCACATCGGCTTGTTAGTTGTCCCGAGAAATCTCACATCACGCACTCACAATGGTGTTAAAGACGACAGAACGAGGTCTGATTGAAAAAACAAGGCTGTATGATACACAGTATAATATATTATGTTCAGCATAGCATACCAGAAACATTATTAGAAGACTTGTTCACATGCTAGGCTAACCTTATTCCAAAACAAGACAAACGTATCGTCGATACATATATTTATTTCAACCTGGATCAAAGTCTCCGTAAAGGGCCGATCGTGAAAGAGAATAAAAGTAGAAAGGTCCTGAGAGTGTAGCACTCAGATTCACGCCTCGAGTTCGAACTAGCCTGGTAGTTACCAAACACGCTGATCAATGCAATCATGGCAGGTTATCATTTCTATAGTAAAAGCTTGCGATGGAAGTTTTCTGTAATGTGGTCTTTTTAGGTTTATAGAAGCAGTCTCCAGTGAAGCTTTTTTTAATAGTAAAAAGTATTGACCTTTTAATTGTAAGCAAATTAAAGAATCATGTATTCGGGGTCAAATCACTGTGTTGGAAGAGTAATAAAACAATCAAAACACTCTGGGATACATTGTTATAGATAAATTATCAGGTTCAGAGTAATGTAACGTACCTTTATGATGCTTAATAACATCTTAATAAATACTGCTAAAGCGGTAAGGCTAATTGTTAATGGCTAAATGTTAGTGAATCAGCTAGATTAGCTAAGTGTGCCATCACTCGAGGCGTCACACGCCTTCTATATAACTGTAACAACGACACGCAGAGTGTTTGTGGAAAAGGAATTTTTTGATCAGACCTCGTCTCATAAAGCAGTTCCTCTTTAAGATCACACGTTTTTACAGAACACAAACACGTTAATACACATCCCTTCATATTTCACATCGTAACATTTGATGTCACTTCATCATGTCTAGTTGAATTCTGGATCGGACCGTACAACCATAATTCCATAACTCCGTATCTATATTACACAACATATACATTTCACTCCGGCACTTCATGTATGAAGGTGCTGTTTCCTGTCTCAGCGCGCATGCACCGAACAGAGGGATTTACACAAGTCCATGTGAGTCCATTTGTGTATGTGTATGTGCGTGTACTGTATATATATATATGTACTGTATATATGTTTATATGTGTGTGTATAAGTGCTTTTCTAAGCACACAGCTCCTGGTCAGTGGCCATTTCCCTCTCACACGCTGAGCTCTGTGTAAATCTGTGTGTTTAGTTTAAAAGGAGAAGAAGAGAGCTGCAGTGTTGGACACGGTGCGGCAGGGGGCGCCTGTTTTACTGCCCGACACTGCTTGGGTCGCACTGCAAGAGCCGCACGATAGACGGGTCGTTCTTCGCTCCTTCCACGAATTCCTCCAGAGACAGTTTACCTGAAATAGACATAGAATAATGAAAATTAGTGTTTTAAAATTAGGACCTTTTTAAAAAAAATATACAAATTTTATTAGCAAAAGCATTAACACGAGGTTCACTATCGATAACAGAAAACTGGCTTTTTTAGTAGGCGGAGTTAGTGGGCGGAGCTACATTTAGAAAATTATACAGTACAGAAGTGTACATGAGGTCATGCTGCATAGCACAAAGTTGTTTTAAAGAAGTGAAAAAAGATAAACGAAATATTTGAACTATAACAATTTTATCCTACAATATGTAACTGACAGACCATCTCTAATTTATAGAAGCTTAACTATGTGGTCAAAAGTAAGTACACCCCGATCATCACACCCATGCGCGGCTCTTTTACGACATAATTTTAAGCACACACTGTACGCTGTAGCGGTGCAGTGTCACCAACTCTAAGAACCTCAAACATGTATCCACCATGTCAACAACACTTGCGCTGAAAAGCCACGCAAAGCCGGCTCCATGAAGACATGGTGTGTTAAGAGTGTGTTGGAGTGGAAGAACTCGAGTGTGCTGCACAGAGAACTGAACTAGAACTGAAGCCTCCTTAATTTATCTCACATCAGCACCCAGGGGGCTCTAGAACGTGTGAATAAACACAATTTCCACAGAAACACTCCAAAATGTGTGGGAAGCCTTCTGAGAAGAGAAGACTTGAGTGTATTGTAACTGGACGTTCAACAAGCAAAATTGAGTGTGATGCTCAGTGGTGCACATACTTTTAGCGATATGTAGTATATAGCGAAAAAACATTTAATAAATAAATAACCTGGACAGACCACACCCACAGGGGACATGCTAGTTGGGCTAGTGTGTGCAGCCTCACCATCACGGTTTGTGTCCATCTGGCGGAAGATTTTCTCTGTTCGCTTCTCAGGTGTGGATTCGTCCTCCGGCATCTTCATCACAGACGATACCATCCTATATATCGCCTGAGAAAAAGATGAAGGAAAGAGATTGATAAATACATACATCTAAAATGTATAAATACTGTATTATACACCGTGAAATCAGCAAACTCCACAATTTTAATATAAATGTTAAACATAAACACTAACCATTAAACACCATAAAAAACTGTATTTTACAATCAAACCACCATTTAAAATGTAATTTCTTGAACATTATCAAATTACAATATTTTAATGCAAATTCTTAAACACAAACGCTCTAAATTAAACACCACCCACCAGCATTCTTTATTCTCCACACATCCCATATTCTCCACTAAACACCTGCTTTCTTCCTTTCACTGTCCAATAGCAAGTTTCATCAGCATTTTAAAAAACATTAACAAATACCAACAATCTCCTTTAAATATATTTATCCTACATTAAACACCAGCACATACCAGCAACCACCATCAATAAACCATATACCATAAACACCAGCATTTAGCAATATCTTCAATCACACACCAACTATACACAAAAGTAATGGAAAATGTGCGCAGAGTTTATGTATTTGCTGGTATTTCATTATGATTCAATGGTTAACTATTTCTTGTAAAATATTGGAGGGTGTGAACGCTGGTGTTTATTACAGTATGTTGGTGTTCAATATAGAATGTTGGTGTTTATTCAATAATGCTGGTGTTGAACACACTGGGTGATGGTGTTTATTAGTGAATGTTGGTGTTTATTAGTGAATGCTGGAGTGCAGTGGTGAATGTTGGGCTTTGACAGTAAATGTTGGTATTTGTTGCATTTGATGTTAAATACAAAAGCCTTTTGTTTTGATGATGAAGCCTTTGGTGATATTTGGTGTTGCTTTTATTTTTATGACAAAAATGTTGGTGGTCGTCAGGATCTAAGATCATTTTTGCCATTTAAAGTAGTTTTTGTTCTGATGGCGGTTGCTGGTGTTTGTTGGTGAATGCTGGTGTTTAGACATACTGAGTAAATTGCATTAAGTAATACTACTTAATACAATTTATTTATTATTGTAATATTTATCACTAATATAAATAAGAATAAAAGTGAGATAACGTTTGAAGGAATTTTTAGTGCTTTTTGGTGTTCGATACAGAATGTTAGTGCTTTTAGAAGGTGATAAAGGATTTGGTTTTTAAAGATGTTTCTTATTTGGTGTTTGTTTTTAAGTAAAAGCATCTTTTATCCAGTTCTTCTGGATAATTTCTTGTTTTGTTGTGTAATTTCACGAGACCACAGCGCACTTCCTGTTGCTGTGCTTTGATGTGAGGTGTTTGGCCGAGTGGTGTACGCAGAGTGACAGCGAGCATGACAAACATGATGAACACAAGCTGTTTGTGCTTTCGCTCTGGATGCAGAGGATAATTGGTCCATTAGTGTCGAGCTATTATTTTCAGAGCTGCTGCAGTGTTGCTTTTCCTTCCCGCTCTGGGAAGCGGCGCAGAGCGCTGTGCCTCTGACTCATCGATTCTGCACGTGTTAATTGGCTAAACCTTAAACTCGCTCCCGTGCGAAATGAAGCTGCTCCACTTTCTCTCTGTCTGCTGGAAAACAAAAAACTTCTCCAGAGCTCTTTGTTAGCATCACGTGTTAGCGTCTCCCTAACGATCAGGTTCTCACACAGACCTGTACAATCTCCAGCATCTCGGCTTTGCTGATGTAGCCGTTGCCGTCCAGGTCGTACATGCTGAAAGCCCACTTGAGTTTCTGGTCCAGCTGGCCACGCGATGTGATGCTCAACGCGATGATGAACTCTCGGAAGTCTATCGTTCCGTCCCCGTTGGCGTCGAAGGTTCGGAAGACATGCTCTGCGAACTTGGAGGCGTCTCCGTACGGGAAGAAATTGCCGTAGATCTTCTTGAACTCTTCCATGGTGAGAGCGCCGCTGGGACAGTCCCGCAGGAAGCCCTTATACCACTCCTGAATCTCTTCCTCAGTGAAATCGGTGCTGTCCAGCAGGTCCTGGATCACTTCGGGACGGAGCTTGCTGTTCTGCTTCCCCATTACGATGAGTATTCTGTTTCAGCTGCGGAGAGACACACAGAGAGAGAGAGAGAGAGAGAGAGAGAGAGGGGGAGAGATCAATACTGGGCAAATGTTTATAAGTTACTTTAGGAACTGTTACTTCTATCAGTGCTAACAATTAAGGGAAATAATGTTGGAAAATATGCACTAGACAAGAAACAAAAACATTATCATCAAAACACCAAATTCATCATTTAACACTAACACCAGTTTTCCTCTCAGAACACCAGCATTCACTAACAAACACCAAAATTCTCCAACATCAAGCATTAACATTCTCCAACTTCTTGGTAAACACCATCAAACAACAAAACAATTTAACAATCAAATACCATTATTCTTCATTAAACACCATCAATCACTGGTATCCCTCAACATTCACAGTTCTTAAACAGTATAATTCTCGCATTATTGACATTCTTCAATAAACGCCATCAATCACCAACACTGACAAGCATTACAGCCAACACTTTTATCTCATCCATCAAAAACCAATGCTCTTTACTAAACACTATCACACTACAGTATTCCTCACCAGATACCATCAAAGAGCAAAATTTCTTGGTAAACACCATCAAACACCAAAAATTTAAATCCACCAAACACCATCATTCTACATTAACCACCATCAAGCATTGGTATCCCTCGTCAAACACCAGCATTCACCAGCAAACAACAGTTCTCCAACATCAAGCATCAACATTCCCTAAACACTAACACTCCAAAGCCTCATCAAAGACCAGCGTTCTTCATCAAACACCAAACATCAGTATTTCTCTTTTCCCTCCAAATACCAGCAATTTACCAGCAAACACCCAAATTCCCACGCTACACCGAACACCAAAATGTTTAATTAAACATAGAGAAAAAGAAACGACTTTCATCACTAACTTCCACATCAAACAGACAAACCTTGATGATGCTTTTCAAACACAGAAAAATTAAATGCATCATTTATTCATTACTCATTATTAATTAAACAAACAAAACCAGATGTTAGTGTTTAATCTGTGTGTGCTTGTATATGTGTCTGCTATTAAATGGTTTCTAGAGCAACAAGATCAGACCATGACCTATCCATTACTCCTAGTGTACATAAGCCACACCCCCTCATTAGCAAACATTACCTCACTCTATAACTGAATAATGTTACTGGAAGTCCGGTGCTTACAGAGACACAAACATATCGGGAGAGTGTGATGACAAAACCAAAAACATTTATTTATTTGATTTTGTGAATGTAATTTAGTCACTTATTTACATATTGTTTATTCATTTATTTGTTTATATTTTATAAAGATTTTTTTTTTTTTACAGAATGTTACACAAACTGTAATTTGATCAAATAA
The DNA here is from genome assembly GCA_030068275.1 of Clarias platycephalus. Lineage (NCBI taxonomy): Eukaryota > Metazoa > Chordata > Actinopteri > Siluriformes > Clariidae > Clarias > Clarias platycephalus. The sequence continues at coordinate 33,467,566 of JAQQZT010000023.1, read as the reverse complement.
ACACATTAACAGTTAACAAATATCCTAGTTACAGGATTAACGAGGAGGGAAAACTATATGTAAGTCTTTACCAAACCAGTAACCATTAGGTGTGTGTGTGTGTGTGTGTGTGTGTGTGTGTGTGCGCGGTGCAGGATGTCGGTGTGAACAGCGGTGTGATAAACTGATGCTGCGCCTCATGCGCTCTTCCTCCACCCTCAACTCTCATCAACCGAATTTTCCATTGCTTTTTTATACATGCACACACACACACACACACACACACACACACTGCGTATGTGTGTTTGTACATACAAGCATTTGCAGCAGCATCGTTTCCTGATGCAAATTGGCTTCCACACACACACACCGCAACCTGTTCCTCTCAGCCTGGACAGAAGCTCAGTGTGTGTGTGTGTGTGTGTGTGAGAGAGAGATAGAGAAAGCAAGACATACTGAAAAAAAGAAAGAAAATTAGAAAAGAAATATTGCATCCTGTAAACAGGAAGTTCTCCATCTGTCTCTCTCTCTTTCACATTTTTTTTTCTTTCACTTTTTATCTTTCTATCTTCCACATTATCCTTTACCTTCTCTCTCTCGGTCTGCTTGTTCACTGGAGCTCCGTTATTCATGTTACATCACAGAGGAACAGATTTATGATGTCATAAATGACACTTTCTTACAATTTGGATCAATCTGCTTTTCTGCTCATCACGCTTTAAAAAACTATTAATATTTGAGCGTAACTCAGGAAGTTACGCTCAGGAGAGAGCTTCACCGCACCTTAAACTTCACCAGGAAAAATAGGGGAACCTCGGAGGCGGAGACAACACGCAGTTGACTCATCTACATGTGTGTACCTTAAGCAGCTGCATAAGCCGACTCTGCTCACGTGAACACCGGCGTTCACGTAAGAGTCTAGGAGCAGCATTGTGCACGTGTTTCTGTGATCACCTTCACCGAAAGAATATATAGTGTACTCCAAACTGTTTATTTATTTCCTTTCTTCCCGCTGTGGAGGTGTAACACCAGACGCTTTAATTGCCTAATGGATTGGCCGCATTTGCATAACGTTGCCACGGCGATGGATAAAAAAAAAAAAAGAAAGCCTTGTGAATGAAGAGGAAGAGTGAAATCTGTTAACACTTCCTGAATAAATACACCAATTTACAGGATCATGGACCACACACACACACGTACACACACACACACACACACACACATGCATCTCTTTCTGTCTCACTCTGAACTCTACTTAACTATCCAGCCTTGTCCTACCAGGCTGTCTCTGCTTCTCTCTCTTTCATATCACTCCATGTTCTCTCTAACAGTGATGACATCATCGCTGATCCCGCCTCGCTCAGCCGCACGTCCCCAGAAGTTCTCCTTCCTAAAGCCGTGTTCTGATCCTCAGGCCAAAGGTCACATCTCAAATTAAATCTAAGACTCTTAGCACCTTCGTTAGCTCCCTGCAGATGTCACGGTTGTGTAACGCCGCGGCCACACGTCAACTTGGCAACTCATGTGATGGTGCACCTGAAAACCACGAACATGGTACGGTCCAAATGACTGCATGCAATCATTTCCTCAAAATGTTTTATTCGTATTATTAGTTAATAAAAAGGGTAATAAAAGGGTACCATAATTTCCCTGCCAATGTCAGTAAAGAAGCTGTGGTCTCTCGCACTTAGAGAATACTACAAAGAATACTTTATTACTACAATACTGAACAGGATCTGATCTACACAAAATATATTTGATATAAGAATGCCTGTTTCACCGTCTCTCTCCTCAGACTCCTCCACAATATTCTTGTACTATATATGTTCAGATGTTCGACTGGGCATTTTAACACCTCTACGGTGAGACACACACTTGGAGCCTTTCCTGGTCTCACAGCTGTGTAAAAAAAGAACAGATGAAACTATGAGTCGATCTCATCACATCCGCATCTCAGTCTGCTAGAGAGACGAGGACAGTCCTGTTAGATGAATTATTTATCTTACAGTGTATTATCGGAACTAAACTACAGGCAGGAGAGAGAGAGACAGAGTGAGAGAGAGTTCAATGTGATGCTCCCTCTGTAAAGTCTGTTCTGAGAGTTCTGTGTGCTGCTGTGTTCTGTGTTTCTGCTGCTTCTTTTTCTCACCACGTGTCTCGCATTCGTTTCCCCTGGACCTGCCACACCTAGGGACAGATCAGCCATCACCTTGTCCTCTGTCACTGTGGTGCACTGAGGCATTTAATGATTCAAACAAAGCAGACCTAGTAAAACACCTGTCTCTGTCTGTCCATCCCTCTGTCTCTCTGTCCATCCCTCTGTCTGTCTGTCCATCTTGCCACCTGTCTAGACATATCTGTCTGTCCATCTCACTGTCTCTTTGCCCATCTGCCTGTCCAACTTACTGTCTGTCTGTCCCTCCCTCTGTCTGTCCTTCCCTTCCTGTCCCTCGATTTGTCTCTGTCCACCTTTTTGTCTCTCTATTTCTCTATTTGTTAATCCTTCTGTCTGTCTATTTCTCTGTCTATCTATCTGTCTAAATAAACACCTGATGCCTGATTTTGGAGATATTTTGACAAGTCCCTGTACAGAATACACAAATAACACAAAAAAACACAATAAATAATAAAAAAAAATGCTTTTTCTATTTAAATGTAATTAAATTATAGTGCATTTTCAGTCACATCAGGGCCACAAATCTCCTCAAAGTCAGAATATACATTCCTACATCTGTTTTGATCTCCAGAAGACAGAAAGAAGGTGCTTTGACTACGTTACAAACATCCTAACACACAATAGTGACTGTTATTCTTACACTTCACCAGGGTTAGCTCCTCCTCTGGGCGGAGTCTCGGGGGCAGAGGGAGGGGGGGGGGGTTGCCCACTGTGGCTTCTGTTCATCAATCAGAGTGTAAATGGAAGGTTAAAGTGTGTGGTCGTGTTTACGTTTAGAGAGAGACAGAGATACCGCGCTGTGTCATCCTCATCATTACAAACCCTTTCCGTCGCTATTCATTTCTCATCTCGCCTCGAATAACGGAACACCATTTCCACCTGCACGCTGGCGTCACAAGACATTACTGACATTTACGTGCTTCGTTTTATTCATTCCATTCACACCGTTTTCCATCTTTTTATTTTCATTTCTTTATGGGGGTTTTTTGTTCTCTCTCTCTTTTTCTCCATCTCACCCTGTTTTCCCCTCCTCACATTTCTGTTTTTCTTTTTATTCCGTCCACATCTGTATTTCTCTTACGCACACATCTGGACTTCTCATACTCTTTTTTTTTTTTATTCCACTCCTTCTTTCCTATACTTAAATCATCTCTGCGTTTGTCTAATCTCCTCTCTTTCTTTCATTTCTCTCCTCATTTTTTCTGTTCATCCAAAAATCAGTTGTTTAATAAATGAATAATTTGTGTTGGATTATCAGTATTAATCACCTGGAACTCGAACTTACAACCTAGTGCTTGCCATTTGCGCTAATAATCACACAGGTAGTTTTTAAGGTCTTACCCAGGTGTTTAGCATACAGTTAACACGGGCTAAGTTTCGTCCCTTCGTCTTTGCTCATTATGTAACGCACATGTGCTCTTATTTTTATCCTGTAGGCACGGCTTATCCTCATGCTAATCTGAAGGAGAGGATGAGGTGAGAGAGAGAAATTCACATCTGATTTTCTGTTCTTGTGAAAGCTTTGATCCTGCACTTTTCCCTCGTTTTCCATATTTGGTCAATGCTTCCTTTTCCTGTCGCCTCTGTAGTCCTACATAACCAGTGTCTGATATTTTTATGTATTGTTAAAGAATTCAATGCTGCATCATATTAGAAGTAAATGCGATTTCACCATGATGCAGTCTTGCAACACTGAAAAGCAATCGCAGCTGTACTCTGGGAGGAGGGGTGTAAGAATTGTTTTTACACAATTGATCTGTCCCGTAATATGTCTCTAGGTTTTACAAGAATCAGCACCTAAGGAGTCAATGAGTAATGCAAATAAATCACCAGAGGAGTCTTATTATTGAGGAGTCTCATACAAGTGGTCGTAAGTCAGTGAATGATTCATTTGAGTCGAGAATCAGCACCTAAGGAGTCATTTAAAAATTAACCTGAGTAACTTGAAAAAAAAAGAGTCACATGAGGAGTCGCTTTCAAAGGTGGCGACAGTGGATATCTACTGAGTCACTTACAATCGGAAGTGAATCATTAGAGGAGTTTCCTACACATTACATTTGAGTCAGCAAATGAATCATTTGAGTAATTATTTGAGTCAAAAACTAAGAAGTCACTTTAAAATGAAGTTGAGTCAACTGAAGAGTCAATTACAAGCCAATACACAGTAAATCCCTGAAGGAGTCAATACCTCATGCAAATGAATCACTAGAGAAGACTCATTAATGACAAGTCTTATACAAATTATACAGGAGAATTCTTTAATCTACCAAATCAATTACATTTGGAAGTGAATCACTGGAACAGACTCATACAAATGTTCACGAGTCACTTGAGGAGTCGCCTACAAACTGAGTCAGTGAATTAATCACTTGCAAAATATGTACAGTACAAGAATTAGCACCTAAGTAGTCATTTAAAAGTGAACCTGAGTCATTTATAATGTAAACTAATGTAAATAAATCACTTTATACAAATATTCATGAGTTAGTGAATGAATCATTTGAGTAAAATAATGTACAAGAATCAGAAACTAAGGAGTCATTTGTAAACGAACCTGACTCACCTGAAGAGTCATTTACAAATTTAAGCAAATTACACCAGGAGTCGCTTTTAAATTTATCTTGTATATTTTATTATATCTTACTTTATATTTTATGAGGAGTCTTTAAAAGAATGTTCTTGAGTTACTGAAGGAGTCATTTACAAACAGAGTCAGTGAAAAATTAATCTGACCCTCGTCAGCATAAAATGAGTCATTTAAATATTAAAGTGAATCTTCAGGAGTCAATTACAAGCATATGGAGCTTCCTTAAGAAGTCATTAATGAATGTAAATGAATCAGATATGAAATAAAGGGGCGGAGTTTGCAGCTGAACTGACATGGCAACGGACAGCGGTGAAAAGTTCGCTTCTGATACGTCTCCAATCCTCTACGAAAAACAGACGTAGCCTGTTAGCAAGTTAGCATGCTAGAAGCTTATCTCAGATAGTACTGATATTCACAATCCAATACAAATATACCTTTGTTTTTTTGTATTTTAATAGAGATCATGTGATTTTGTTCTAGATCACTCTATTGCAGGGCTTGCCAAACAACTGTTTTATTTCTAACCAGAAACTATAATTAGACTTGTCAACTTTTTGTTCATTTCAATCATCTGTTCGTTTTGTTGCATGAAACTGCACCACATTATGTACATGTATATGGGTATATATATGTATGGGTGAGTGGGTGTGTGTGTGAATGGGTATATGTGTATACTGTGTATATACACATATGGGTTATTATTACGTTTTTATT
>JAQQZT010000023.1:33375136-33399355 GCA_030068275.1 Clarias platycephalus | reverse complement strand
CACACACACACACACACACACACACACACACACACACACACACACACACACACACACACACACACACACCTTAATAACATTGGGACTGAACTGATAAACACACATGAACAAACACACTGACCAACAACCATCTAACAATTGTACATACCAACCTGAAACTGCTCTTTTGCACAATATTTGTTATCTGCTTTCTACAAGTAAATGTTTACTGTTTCTCATTCCACTACCTCAAATTATTACCACAGACTGTTGAAAACGTATTATGTTGTTGTGTTGTCACTCTTATTTGCACACTTGCACGTGCACTTTATGTTGTCTTTTCTGTATAGGACTTAGTTTTTCTGTATAGAACAGTTTCCGTTAATTTATAATGTTAATCTGGTTTGTCTCAGCTAGCCAGCTAATTAGATTTCTTAGTTAGTTAGCTACTTAGTTTTTTTTGTTAATTTATGTTGTAAATTTATGTCGTATGTAGCACCTTGGTCCTGGAGGAACGTAGTTTCATTTCATCGTTTCAACCATATACTAAACTATATATGGTTGAAATGACAATAAAAGCCTACTTGACTTGACTTGACTTTTTATTCAGTAAATGAATGTACCATTCTTTAAATTTATCCTATAAATTTTTCATTTTGTAAATTGAACATGCTGTAAAATTGAATCTGTCGATTGTTTATAATTTACATTTTTTATACTCTCACTCACTCACTCTAACTCATCGTCATTATCGCTTTATTCTGTATTCAGGATCACAGGGACCTGGAGCCTATCCCAGGAGACTTAGGGCATGAGGCAGGGTACACCCTGGACAGGGTGCCAATCTATCGCAGGGCACAAACACATACACACACTCATTTAAACACTATGAGCAATTTGAGAACACCAATTAACCTAACCTATATGTCTTTGGACTGTGGGAGGAAACCGGAGTACCCAGAGGAAACCCACCAAGCACGGGGAGAATGTGCAAACTCCATGCACACAGAGACGGGAATTGAGCCTGGCCGGGAATCGAACCCGGAGCCTGTAGGTGCAAGGCGACAGTGCTCATTTTTTATACATTTTTGTAAATTTCTTACAGCGTAAGAGTATTGTTTTAAATGTATCATACTGTAGATTTTAAAATGTTGAATTTATTACACTTTTTAGCATAGAGTAAAATCCATACATGTCATCTACTTGACATTAGGTTTCTCGCGTTCTCCCTTCTGTTTGGTGGGTTTATTCCCACAGTTGAAAGATGTGTAATCTGTGTGTGTGTGTGTGTGTGCCCTGCAATAAATTGGCACCCCATCCAGGGTGCATCACGCCTCGTGTCCACTTGGATAGATTCCCGGCCTGTTGTGACCCTTCACAGGATTAGCACTATAGAGAATAGAGAATAAAGTCCTAATAATTTAGCATGATTAATATATATTATAAAATAATTCAATAATATTATTTTATTATTATATAACACTTTAATAGTATACTGTAAATTTGTCACTTTAAATGTAACACATATTAAATTAACATTAATATAAACTTACCTTAGAAATGTAAAATTTTTATCTTCCTATTAATATTTTACATTTCATCATATACTGTTTAATATTCTACAATCCACTTACAATTTTACTTGTATAATTTCTCATATTTTAATGAAAATTCTGTAAATGTAACATTTTACATTTTTAATGCTGTAAATTTACAATTGTAAAAATTTACACTATACTTTTTCCATATTATGAATTTAACATACTGTTAAATTTAATCAGTAAATTGATCATATTTTACATTTCTTATACTGTAAATTTTATAAAATGTAAATTACTCATAATGCAAATGTATAATATTCATGCACCATACTAAGGTTTCAAATTTTACACTTGTAGCAAAATCCCTACTGTAAAATTGTCAGAATTTAAAATGTTTAAAATAAAAATGTTTAATACTGAGCATGACGTACAGTATGCTTTAAATGCCTTATATCATACTGTTAATTCATCTTTTTCTCTATATCCACATTGTAAAGTTCTCAGAATGTCAACTCCTTGCTATAAATCGATCATGCTTTACATTTTTCATACTGTAAATTCATCATACTAACTATACTTGAAATTTAGAGTTGTAAATGTAGTTTTTTCATACTATACATAAAATACATTAAATCTGTACTGTAGATTTAGCATGTTTATACTGTACTGTAGATTTAACATAAACTTATTACATTCACATTTCTCATACTTTATAATTGACTATAAATTTACTGTACCATAAATGTACAGTATAATACTGTAATTTGATTGTACTTTTATCTTTCATATTTAATGATAATTCTGTAAATTAACTATACTTTATGTATATCATACTGCAAATTTATCTGGAAAACATTCCATACCATCGCACACCTTTTTTTTTTATTATTTGATTTCCTATTTAAAAAAAAAAAAAGAAGGAACAAACAAACTGGATATGATCCAAAATCTTTATTTGTTAACTCTCCATTCGTGTCTGTTTGGTGAAATAAGATACAGCTCTTCTGTTCTGTGTTATTTTTAAAAGTCTGAACATCTATCACTCACTAAATAATAATAATTATAAGAATAAAAAAAATCAAATAAATAAATGGCAAGCGCTGGCATTAATAATGATCATTTCTCTGGAAGTTATAAAAGCAGCAGCGAGTTCTGTCCTGTATGCGATCGCCTCATAATCATCACATAGCAGATATAGGAAAAAATATAAGAAGTAATTTTTGCAACTTAAGTTTTGACTATACTGTAGTATTATTTTATTACCTCTTTTTATTTTGTTTCATTTTTTTTTATATATAGATTTTTATTATTTTTTTTACAAAAGACAAAAAGCACAATTGTAGGGCATTCACAAAAAAACCCGATGCCGCCGTGTTAAATTTCTCATCGTATTATCTTCTTTACATTATATTACAGTATTAACATTTGTTCTCTTGTGGTTTTTTTTCATCTACCCATTGGGTAGGATATGTGCATAATATTTTCAAGTTATATATTTATACAGCACAGTACGAATAAACAAAGTCGGACTTGTGAAAAAAGCACCGTAGGAAGTGAGGCACAACGAAGGTGGGGAGGATTTCTTTTTTTGTAGGGGGGTGGGGTTTGTGTTTGGGGTTCGGAGTGCAAAGTGAAAAAGGTTCCTATTTCTGCTTTACCACAACTTTTAGGCACCGAATCTGCTCAGAGAAACATGCAACAAATGTCAAAATATCATCAACACTCTGAGGTTTGGAACTGTGGATGTAACAGTAAACCATGTGAGAAGAAAGAAATGAAGATTAAATATTACAAAAATAGACATGTAAAAATGAAATAGGTGTGAACAAGAGACAACAGAGAGCAGCATTAGCGTTTGCATTAGCAGTAACATTAGCATTAGCATAGCAGCAACAGGACCTCACACACACAAATATACACACATACACAATGAGGATGAGGATGAGTGTAACAGCAAGCAAGAGCCAATGGACTCATGTTGAGTGAGGAACAACGGCTGTTTTTGTAATTTTTGAACACGCCCTTTTTCATGTCCACTGAGTCGAAACAACATTGTTTGACTTGACAACTGTAACAACTTTGACTTCATGCCATAAAAACTGTTTAGGATGATGCTATGGTAGTATGAAAATTTCTCAACTGTAAGATTTTAGTTACAAATTTAATAAAGTAAATATTTTAGAAAGATTTTTTATTTATTAGCAATTTTCCTCAGATTGTTCATGCCAGCTGGCTTCTGGCTACTGGTTTTAATTTCCAAAATATAGTAGTTAGCCAATCATTAGCTATCTTGTTAGCAAATTTATCTGAGCAACTACTAACATGAAAGGTAACATCTACACTGACTAGTAAAAGCAGTGCTGTAGTAGCTAATGTAGCAAAACTACTATAGTGTTTAGTTAAAAAGAGCAATTTAACCTAGGCATGATTTCAAGATGAAATTAACATAAAACCTTGTGGTGATGTCGCATGAGCAGATTTGCGTCTTAAGCTAACTGATGAACAAGACTGTCTTATAAGCATTTTATTGTGCTAGCTAGCTAGCATGCTTATCTTGTGGATACGTTCGTGCCAGTTGACAAGATTTCTTTAAAAATGGATAGGATCGAATTAAGGTTAGCAAAACATTTTGAGAAGGTTGGTGCCTAGGAAGAAAGTTGGTTAGAACATTAGTTTTGTAATGTTACAGTCTAAACTACTTAAGTGTTTTGAATACTTTATTGAATATTATGCTAAAACTTGATCTAAGATAAGTTGCCTGACATTTATGCATAACAGGAACAAAATTAAACAAAGTTTGCTATTGATAGAATACTTCATCAATATCCAATTTGGCGTTTTTTTCCCAAACGAGTGCTTGTGAAGCGGTTCTCGGTTCTCAAGGCTGTTCTAAGAAAAGAATGGACGTGTGTATAAAGAAAGGAGCGTAGAAGCTCAGCTAGCCACCAAGGCATGCGTGGCATTGCGGATGTGCATAAGACTACGTTTCCCATGATACCCTTGCATTTTGGACCATGCTGAAGCGAGCGAGTTTTAAAGTGCTATTTTGAAAGGATGACAAATGACATTTAATGAGGAAAAAAAGAACAGAATTTAAACAACACCCCCTTTTTAAGTGCCATCTTGTGGGTTAGTAGTGGACTTTTTTTAGGCTGGATCAGAAGTTCCTAGTTTTAAGAAACAAAAGTGAAGTGGATACTAAAATATGCTTAAAAATCAGAATATGGACCAAAAAATACAAAATTAGTGCAATGTTGATTTTTTTTTCTCTGCATTTTGATGATCACTGAGATTTCAGTGAGATTTACACAAACCATGGCACTCAAATTTGGATTTTGATTGGTTAAGGACTTTTGTTCATAAACAAAAAAAGTTAAACTATTAAAAAAAAATCCTATATCCTGCGCAGTTCTTGAGCAATCTGCAAACAAAAAGTTGATTATCTTAAACAAAAGAAAGCATACAAAAACAGGAACGAAGAATTTGCCAACAAGCCTGAACATCCACATGAGGCCCACAAGTTTTAGCAAAATAATTAAAATAAAAAAGTATACAAAAAGTGATATTCACTTAAGCTTGGTTCCTTGATTTTTCTGGATTACTAAATTGTGCAAGGGAGTGAGTGCTTGGAGGAAAGCCACACCCCCTTTCGCATATTTATGAATACGGTCCAAAAAGCACAGCCCCTCCCACTCTGTGCTTGTCAGTCAAGTCGGTTTGTCGCGTTTTCCATCCTTCGCCTTCCTCTGATTGGACGGTGGTGCGTTATTGCTGTGCTGGTGCAAGAAACAGGAGGAGGAGGAGGAGGAGGTGAAGTTAGGGTAAGATCGACCAATCACATCGCTGTACGTGGGTGGTGGTCCTTGCCCCTGAAGGCGTGAGTATGAGGCACTCTTGCCCGAGTGTGTGCTGGGCGGCCTGGGCCCGTAAACATCCATAATGTCGCTATCAAAGACAGTGCGATTGGGTGGAGCTCGCACAGAGGCGCGGCTCAGCTCGAGTTGCTGCTCGGGGCTTCTCAGGGCGAGAGTGCAAGGGCCTTTATAGGGCGGTGGCTCCTCGCCGTCTGACAGGCAGATGGTGGGCGGGAGCTCGATTTGCGTTTGCATTTGTGGATATGTTGGTTGGAAACGACTCGACTGCTCCCTCTGAATAAACGAAGGCGGTACGAAGCGATCGAAATTACGCTGCCCGAACATCACCTAAATGAAAGAGAGGAAAAAAAAACATATTCAACACCATTCTTTGTCCAACATCATTGAATAGTATTTCAATATTTCCTGGAATAAAATACTAACAAAACACAGCAAACACCAAATGCAACATTCAACCTCAAATATTAATATTCCACCCCTCTAGACTTATCTTTAAACAACATAGAGACCACTGTTCTGTTAAAGTTAACAAACACAGATCATTTAATACTAACACATCACATGATGCTCATCAAGCTACAGCATCACTTATCAAACAATTGCATTCTCCACCTAACACTAACGTCCACTATCAAAAACTAACTTTTTCTGAAAACACCAACGTTCAGTAAATACTCAATCATTCGTCACCAAGAGACTTGGATCGTTATTAAACACCAGAATTCAACTTTCACACACCAACTTTCATCATTAAACACCAACTTTCTCAATCACACATTAACATTCAGCACAAAACATCAAAATTCTCCATCAAACACCAACATTCTTCAACACACACCAACATTCTCCAACAAATACAAACATACTCCATCAGACACCAACATCTTTCATCACACACTATTGTTGTCTATTACACCTCAACATTCTCTACCAAACACCAACCTTCACCTTCACCTTGGTGTGTGAAAGTTGAATTCTGGAGTTTAATAAAGATTCAAGTCTCTTGGTGATGAATGATTGAGTATTTGCTGAACGTTGGTGTTTTCAGAGATAGTTAGTTTTTGATAGCGGACGTTAGTGTTAGGTGGAGAATGCTATTGTTTGATAAGTGATGCTGTAGCTTGATGGGCATCATGTGATGTGTTAGTATTAAATGGTCTGTGTTTGTTAACTTTAACAGATGAACAGTGGTCTCTGTGTTGTTTAAAGACCAACATTCTCTAGCAAATACCCACATTCCTCATTAAACACCAACATTCTCCATCAAACACATTCACAATTAAACACAAACATTCGCCAAATATCTGTTTGCCAAATGTTTGTTTGCCAAATGTCGTTTGATCAAGCACCAACATTCTCTATCAAACAACAAATACATTCACCATCAAACACCAACATCCTCTATCAAACAAATACTGTACATTCACCATCAAACACCAACATCCTCTATCAAACAAATACATTCACCATCAAACACCAACATCCTCTATCAAACAAATACTGTACATTCACCATCAAACACCAACATCCTCTATTAAACAACAAATATATTCACCACTGAACACCAACATTATTCAACATCACAAACATTATTCATCACACACTAACATGGACTAGCAAATACCCACATTCCCCATTAAACACCAACATTCTCTACAAAACCCCACTTTTAATTAGAAACATATTTCTCCATCAGCCAGAACCAAATGCCAAATTTTCTCAATGACCAAACCCCAACACAAAGCTTCACGCATTTTGCTATGAAATGTACTGTATTTCAACATTCATTTCCAAACACTAATATTATACATCACACTCCAAAGCTCAATAATCTCTACCATAAAACATAACAAACATCCGCAATCATCACATCAAACACTAACAAAATGATTAGATTTAGATTCAGAAAAAACTTTTCTTCTCATACCTCTGTTGCTCCTTGTTGTGTCACCAGGCTGTCTGTGGGCCACGAACATCCGCTCTAAGAGGAACACACACACACACACACACACAAAATGAATTTTTTACTGCAACTAAAAACTAAAAAAAACTGCAATTCTCTTCTCCTCGCTTTATACCCCTTTTTTTTCTGTTTCACTCTGTCACTATGACAGTAGCCTAACAGTGTCTCCACACACACACATACACACACACAGAGGCTTGAAAGCAGGCATGCACATGTTGGAGCTGTGTCAGATATGTCATGGACATCAAACAGAATGTGCAGCCCACACCAACTTCCTGCACACACACACACACACACACACACACACACACACACACACACACACACACACACACACACACACAGTACAAATATGCACACAGGACAAATATGCAGGAAACACACACCCACATTCATAACTGTGGAGGACAAAGACCAGAACGTGAACTCACCCAGCCACCCACCCACTTAGCGCACACACACTTACTGGCTGCAAGGCTCCGCCCCGGCGGTGGCGGCTGAAGAAGGCTGAAAGTCTGTAGTGGTTGAGCAGACAGATGATCACGACCACCATGACGGTCATCACCACGATTATGATTATTATCTGAACAAACTCCAGTTCAGCTGAGAGAGAGGGAGAGAAAGAGAGAGGGGTGTTTAAATATTTTCTATTTGATCATCCTTTCACATTTAGACACTATGTAGAATATGTACATGTAATCCTCACACTCATAAACCAGCATGAAGAAAGAACATTCTGTACTGTGCTCCTCATTCCTCCCACTAGGGGGCAATGAAGAGGAACAGTCCAAAATCACACCCTATTCACTATAAGTCCACTGCTTTAAAGATTTTGCTGTCTATATATACATTCATGACAGAAATATAAATTTTTTATATCCTGCCGCACTCAGGATATCCCATAACGCAACGCAGCAAGATACATAAGAAACATTTACATATAATAAACAGACTTGCAGGGAACACGTTTGTAGGCTGCACTATTTTGGACATGAGACAAAATATAATATACACAGTATATACTGATTCTGGAGTCTGATTTGTCAAGAGGTGTTGATTAATTCTCGAAACCAGCAGCTCTGACAATAGCAAAGCAAAGTGTGCAATAATGCACTTGTTCTAATTGCATTATCGTTTCCAGAATAACCGATCATTTACACATGAGGGATGGATGCACTAATTAGAAACCCAATAAAAATTGTTAACGTAAGAAGAAATGTGTTTGAGAAACATCAGTGGAAGGAGTCCCTAGTGTTAGTACTATGTAACACTCAGAGCTAAAGGTGTAACTTGAAGTTTTTGCACACGTAGGAGTTAATGCGGTTTTACTGTTTCTGTATCTTAACGACTTCTCGTGAGAGAGAGAGAGAGCGAAAGAGAGAGAGAGAGAGAAGGTGGAGGTATGACTGTTTATGATAGATAGATAGGGAGATGGACAGCGGAATAGAATTATTGAAATAAAAAGTCAGAAAAAATGGTAGAAAAAAGAAAAGATATGCAGAAAAGATATTAGAAGATGAAGAAGAAGATGAAGAAAATGGAAAGAAAAAGAGCTTCAGACAATTTCAGACAGGTCATGTTCAACAGTCAGACAAGTAGAAGGAAAAAATTATAAAGACATACAATTAGACAAAATAATTGGATTGTTGACAGATAGAGAGATCAAAACAGGAAAAAGAACACGAGGAAGAAATAAAAATAAAAAAAATAGGTTCAAAAAGAAGTAAAAAAGGCAGTTGGAAAACGATATATAGATCTTTTCACAACTGCAGAACAAAATAGCAGATCAAATAAGGGAGAAGAAGAATAAAGGAAGGAAAGCAAGGTAGAGAGAAAAGAGAAAGAGGAGGGGAATTTTGTCCAAAATAATGAAAGAAAAAAGAAAGAAGGAAAGAAAAAAAAGAAAGAGGAGCATGCTGATGCCTGTTTAAAGGCTGAGCCTTTGGCTAATATGCTAAGAGCAGCAGCACTGTATAGCAGTGTCTAGGCTAATTCCACAGACTGGTTTATTTATTTATTTATTTATTATTATTATTATTATTATTATTATTAATAAATTTGTCAACAGCAGAACATTAAAGATCATATACCGAAAAAAAAACCCCAGAAAGAGCAAAAAAACTAAAAAAGCAAAGGAAATTATGATGGCTGAGAAAGAGGAGAGGGCTAGGCTAACTGTTTCTGAGTAAAGGCAAGATTTTTGCTAACGTGCTAAAAGGCAGCAGAAAAATAAGCAACTGAAAATAAGAAATGAAGAATAAAAAAAGAGGGTTGGGATAGTTCTGTGTATCTGGAATGGTAGTTTTTTATTTTGGCTGAGAGGTACAGAACAGAACATGGAATAAAAAGATGAAATGAAAAAGAAAAGGTTAAAAAAAAGATATATGTGTTATATACACATATACATGCAGTCGTTCAGATCAGATGGTTCAACCTGCTTAGCTTTTGGGCTCTCTCTCTCTCTCTCACACACACACATACAGTGTAAGAGTAACACACAGCGTCGAGCTGTCGTTACCCTGAGCCAAGTGCCAGACACACACACACTAAGAGGTGTTACGTAAGTCTATATAAAGAAGTGCGCACTTCTTCACTCCTTTATTTTCTCATTCACTTTTTCATTCAGGCTTTCATTTCCTCACTCATTCCTTTGGTCACTCTCTCTCTTATACTCTTCACTCTCACTCTTCTACACACCCCTCCACTTACTCATTCAGCCTTTCATTCAGGTTTTCACTCCCTCACCCCTCCAGTCACTCTCTCACTCGCTCTTTCACTTAAAGACTACCTCACTTGCTTCCTCTCTCACTCCTTTACTCACTCCCACCATCACTTTCACCCTGACTCACTCTTTGATCTCATTTCATATCTTTTCCTGTTTCCTGAAATCTATAACAGGAGGAAAACAGCTGGGCTTCACCCGAAACACGCACACACAAACACAACCAACACAAACCCTACACAATTCATTTCATTTGTTAAATGGTTGTGAAAAGGCAGTGCATATTCCTTACTGCATCAATACAGTAAGTTTCTCATGCCATGCAAAAATATTGGCATTCTCAGTTTTGCATTATTTGACATCACACATCTGTAAAATGTTATTGTTGTTAAAATTATGATTGGATATATGATTAAATAATTTACTAACTTTTAATATTTGATTAAATCCTGAATTCAAGACAAATGTGATGATTAAAAAGCTAGAACAATCTGGGCAGCTGATAGTGCCAATACTCCATATTTTCTCCCCAAATCATCTATTGGATTTTTTGAGCTAATTTCTTCTTTCCAATCTCTGATTGTTTCCATTTATCCTGTATTTCTGTCTTTTACCCTATTCATTTGATCGCTTAGCTCTTTTTTCCTCTTTCTTTCCATTTGTGTATCTGTGTTTTTTACTTCACTGGATTCACTCTCAAGTATTTTCACCTTCTCTTTTTTATTCTTTTCCATTTTCTCGTTTTTCTCTTCTTCCTCAATTTCTTTTAATCTTGCACACTTCTCCTTTCTTCACCCTGATCCTAACTCTCTATCCCACCGCTCTCTCTCTATCTCTCTCTCTGTCTCTCCATCTTCCATTCTGCCTTGTTCTCTCTCTGAGCCGAAATGAATCCTTTAATATGGCCATTAAATACAGAGAATCGTCTGTCACGACAAACCCCACGCACAAACATGCTAACCACACACACTCCATCATCATGCCCACACACACACACACACACACACACACACACACACACACACACCGCCCACTCCGGCTTCTCGGGCATGTAGGATGTACTGGTACTCAGTAGAAAGAAGGAAGGAAAGGAAGAAAATGTATTCTGATTTACACATCAGTGAGGCATCATGGGAAAAACAATCCATCATATCACTTCCTGTTGTATTTAAGTCCCCTTGTTCACTTTCCCGATTTCTGCGCTGCTTCCCAGGGAGCAATGTGCTGCTTTATTAGCTTGAGTGAACTTCCCAGAAGGAGACAATTTTCTTTTTCAAAATGGCTGTTATAATGATGAACTCTGAACTATAAACACATCATATTTAAACTGAACCTGTGTAGCTGACTCCTGGATCTGCACACTGCTTAATACTCTATTATGGTACCTTGTTAGCAAAGCTGCTAGTCAGAATGAGAACTAGATCTGAAACCTGATAGCCAAATAACATTAGCCATTTAACAACGTCCTTTACTTTACAGTTAGCACTGTAACTACTCCACAAACAAGTAGGACAACACTTAACTATCAATCGCATTAGTGCCGGAATATAAAATTAGGTACATTGTTGTTATTAATGAGTGTAATTAACATAGTGTTATGCCTAATATTAATTATTGTTAATGACTCAGTTCTTGTTTTTCAGTGAAAGTCTTGTCTATGGTTTTTTCACTTTCAGTATCTGCGTGTAAACTTACTGGTGTACTGATTTATTACATAAAGCTAGGAGAAACAAGCAAAGTTCAATTTTAGTCTCCATCCGTCTAGGAACCTCTGTAGTCCAACTAGAGACCTTTTTTGTGACTGTGGTAAGACCTCCACTCAACATTCACACACTACCAAATTTGGAAACGGCAATTAACCTAATCTGCATGTCTTTGGAGAGTACCCAGAGGATACCCACCAAGCACTGGGAAAACATGCAAACTACATGCACACAGACCCTAGGGTGGGAACTGAACCTGGACACAGGAGGTGCAAGGCATCAGTGCTAATCACTAAGACCCCATGCTGCCATTATTAGCCTGGAGTTGTTTTGTTACGTGCCATCTATATGTAAAGAAAGAAAACATCTTTTCTTTCTTTCTAAATCATAAATCCATTCTAAACAGTATCCTTTCACAGTAAATGAGCAAAAAAGGAAAGAAAATTTAAATATATCACATATATATGTTTTTTCATATATGTTTTGTATCACAGTCTTGTCTGTCTCTATGTATCAACTAATAATGTTTCTGGATCTTTTCTTTCTCTCTTCCTGGGACTTTTCCCCTCTCTCTTTCTCATTTCTTCTTTTTTTTCCTAAGAAGGGAAATGGAAAAGAAAACAGCTTGTGGTGAACCCTTTTTCTGGCGTGACAGACGTTTTCCATTCACACTCAAGGTGCAGGAGAAACAGAGTGAGAGAAAGAGTGAGAAAGAGTAAGAGAGAGAGAAAGAGAGAGAGTAAGAAAGAGAAACAGAGAAAGAGGTGAGTAAACTGAGCGGAACGGAACAAATGAGATCAGATCCCTTAAAGTCAGGGAGACAGAGAGAGGGAGAGAATCAGGATGGAGCACTATAGGGAAGTAGAGTGCTTTAAGCTGTGCTGTAGTGTACACTACTTAGTGGTGTTTTTCTCTCAGGTTGGTCTTTATTTGGATTGCACAGCAGTATAATTTATTCCGAATCTTCTCACTCCTCCTCGTCTGTGTTCCACCCCCGTCTCAGTCAGACGTGTCTAGACGGCCCGCTTTTTTCCCTGAATTATTTAACCTCAGTGTAATTTTGAGGAGGATAAGCTACGGCTCAGACACCACCTGCTCCCAAACACCCCCATCCTCCCACCGCTAATGCTAACCGTATTGTCTGTCTGTCTGTCTCTCCTTCGCCTTCTTGTCTTCCTGCAGGCCTCAGCCCCCTTGTCCACTTCCCCTCCATCACCATCCATCTCAAGCGTTACATCACTTCATTATCAACACAATTTTACCCAGAATGTATTGTGATTAGAAGCATTCACTTTCTTTACTTTTCTCTCTCTCTCTGTATCTTTTTCTATCACCTTCTTTCTTTCAATATGACGGGAGTAAGTCCTTTCAATTTTATCGTCTTTATTTTTTTGTCTGTATCTTTCTGTATCTGTATTTTCTCTTTTTACTCTTTCATGTTTCTTACTTATCGTCATACTACTTTTCCTCCAATAATGAATTATTTCTTTCTTTCTTTCTTTCTTTCTTTCTTTCATATTCATCTATCAGTCTGTCTTTCTTTTTCTGTTTTGGACTCTCTTTCCTATCAGCTGTGTTGTCTTTTTTTTAATTTCTTGTCACACATTTCTTTTTCTGTCTGTCTATTTTCTTTCTTTCTTGGGAACTATGTCTTGGTCATTTCTTTCTTCCTTTCATTCTTTCTTTCTTTTTTCCTTTATTTCTCAATTTAGCTTTTTGACTGGTTCCACTTTCTCAGTTTCATTCATCCTCCCTACTTTCCTTTTCTAAATCCATGTTTTAACATTTTCTCTGTCTTTCTTTCTCTCATTTCCTCCTGCGTTCCTCTCATCTCTCCTCCTGATGAATCACTCTGTCCATCTGTTCCTTTCTTTACCGCTCTTCCGCTGACTCATTCCGCTTTACTCCTGAAACAGGAATTTATTTCCTTTTATAAAGGAACTAAAGGACTCTGATACACTGCGTCTGTCAGGTGGAACACACACACACACAATCAAAGTGTGTTTTTATCCAGAAATCATGTATTTCACATGGACCTTGCATGAACAGCGTGGCCATCCCTACATTTATTGTGTTTCTCTGACATTACATAAGCTAGCGCTAGATCTATTTGTAATTACGCTGTAATTTTAGTTCTTCTGAGTTTCATTAGTAATGTACCAACACATCTGAGGTAAATGTTGATGGTCTCTACAATTTTGTCTCCTTTACTGTTTCTTTGCATCTTCACATTGCCTGCAATAAAAGACTTCATCATGAGAGAGCTAGCTAAGCAGCGCACCTCAGTCATTAGCTAGTTTACGCACTGCTTTCACACAGTTGCCTAGTAACAGTATTCTTATGACTGCATCATGTGTTCGATCTTCTCGAGTAAACACAGGATTATTCCAACTCTGCAAACTGTCACTGTTTTGCTGATGTTTTAATTCCTTTGTGGAAAAAGATGGAAAAAACAATCAGAAACAGGAAAGTCACCGACTGGGAACAGATGTGAGCATTCCCAACAACACAAACACACAATATTCCAATTGGTCCATCTTCCTCTCTGTCCTCTGCCTTTCCTTTTGTTGAATTTTTTAATTTCCAGTTTAACCAGTTTGGTCATTTTGCCAAGTTTCACCCACTAGATTTTCTTTACTTGTTTGTCTAGCCATCTGTCTTTTCTTTTTCACTTCTTTTCCTGTCTGTTTCTGTCTCTTGATCTGATTCTATTTCTTCCCTCCTTGCTTCCTTCTTTCCCTTTCTCTAATATCGTAGTTGGTCTATCTATCTATCTATCTATCTATCTATCTATCTATCTATCTATCTATCTATCTATCTATCTATCTATTTCCAACTATCTTTGTTCTGTCCGCTATTCGGTTTCAGTTTTGCCCATTTTCATTCATTCATGTTTTCTTTCTACCTCATGTTCTTTTTCCTGTTTCTGTCTCTCCATCTATCTGTCAATCATCTATCTATTTTTTTTGCATGTCATCATCTTTTTCCTTACACCTGCCTTTCTTTGTTCTTTCTTCAGCAGTTTGTCTTCCTGACATTTATCTTTCTTCTGCATGTTTTCTTTTTTCTTTTACTTTCTGTTGACTTCTTCTTCTTTCTCTTCTTCATCCCATCCTGACTGGTTCTATTTCAGTCATTTTATTCTGCTGTCCATCTCCTTATCTATTTTTTCTACTCTGTAGAAATCTGTGGACTGTTTGTCTACGTTTTAAATGTTTCTTTTATTGTCTGACTCTATCTGGTTTCTCTTAATCATTTAAAACATGCTCTCTGTTTTTGTATCCAACTCTCTTACTTCTTTATGCCTTTTTATTTTTACTGGTTTACTCTCTCTCTCTCTCTCTCTTTCTCTCTCGGTCTTGGTTTGATCATGGCATTTATTTTCTCTCATCCTGTCAGTGTTTTTCCGTCCTTTGTCTTTTCATTTCGCTTTTGTTTTAGTCTCTTTCTCTCTCTCTGTTCGTCTCTCTGTCTTTATCTGTCTGTCTGATTGCCTGCAGCTGCTGTCAGTGAGACAGACAGACAGACGGCTGTATCTGAGCACAATTGTCTCACTGATGAATCTGAATTTCAGAATGAGGGTCAAAATGACATGTGACCTTTAACCCCAACCCCCAACCCCAAGGAAAAAAAACCTACAGAACACACACACACACACACACACACACACACACACACACACACACATAACATGCCATGTTATGTTTGCAAAGCATTATGGGTAACCCATCAACTGCTGAGAACAACACTGAGTAGTCTTGTGACAACCGGATTCTGCATGTTCTGGCCTTTTTCTTAAAATGGCCGACATTCTGGTGAGATGAACGCTAATGCTAACCAGACGTGATTTTTAGCATTTGGGACTGAGCCAGTACTATGCTAAACAATGACTGAGACAAAAGATGGGAGTATCCATGACCTTTGAACTCGGAAAATGAAAAGCCGGGGGGGTGTTGTCTGGGAGCATGACCTAGCCCATGCATGCCTGATGAATGAGTGTGTGTGTTTATGAGTGTGAGACACACACACACACACACTCAGTATGATAACATCATGCCTGGCGTGGCGGTGTTGTGTCTGCGGTCTGGCTGCACCATTTTACAACAACAAAACGACAAAACAGTCTGCATTCCTGAGAAGGAGCTGGCACAACAGAACTGCTCCAGGCTAATCTGCAGCCTAAGTCCTTCTTCCTTTCCTTTTTATTTTGTACTTGAGTTTATTCCACAATCTTCAACCCTCCAAACTTAACTTTTACCCAGAAATGTCTATCCTGACCCCAAAACAACCACAGAACCATGCCTGGGGGTGGGGGGATAAAACATCTTTTTTTAATCAGATTGACATTATGTCAGCATAAATATCAGAATAGCAACTGTGAAGCTGAGCAATATCTGGTCCTTCTAGCATTATAGCTAACTTATTTTGTTGATATATAGTTATGTAAACAAGCTAAGAGCATGCTAACACTGCTAAAACAAGCAGGACAACACTAACATTAGCTGGAGACAGTTTACCACAGATTAGCCTTTAGATTAGCAAGAGACTCCACAAATTTTACACTTAGCAATAACCATTACCAAAAAAAATTCAATTTCCATTTCAGTGTTAAACTGATCTTCTGTGTGTGAACAGTTTTTCAAAAGGTTAGCGAGTCAGGTCTATAATATATGTAGGATTGAGCTAACTGTAGTGAACTTTAGTACTGTCAATCACAAACATAAATACTTAAAAGCAACATACTGGAGTGTAAAAGCAACAACTGTACTAAACTTCAGTACAGACAATCACAAACATAAATACATAAAAAGAGTGTTGGAGTGTTTTATTCCTCCCATACCACAACAAGTGACTAACAAATACATTTTGTATATAGTCTAGCATATGAAGGCACACTTTTTATCCTTTTATAGTGACATTTAATGTTGTGAGACATCCATGTTCCTGTGCTAACAGTCGCTCCCTCACCAGCTTCTATCTTCAATTATACTTAAATAACTAGCCGGCTACAACATTAGTCAGCTAAATAGTTGACTTAACCTCTTCCTTTTCCTATGACCAGGTTGTTGTTTCTGTTTGTTTGTTAACTTATATGTAAGCTATTTACTGAAGCGACTTTCACCATTTCATGTGTGTCGTTTACCACAGTTTTGATATTTCTATTGATGTGTGATTATCTGTTATTAGCAAAGAAAGAAGCAATAGACCTCATCACAGTATAGTTTAATGTATTGAGCAAAACCATTGGCACCCCACTTATACAACAAGCGGGACCGAGCATATACAACATTAGACTAGTTTGCTGTCAGAGCAATTTAAATTGACCTCAAATTTGAATAAAAATAATGTCTGCAGACACTAATCAGACACTCGACACACACAAAAGCCAGACACACAACTCGTTCATCATCAGAACTAATCATGAACACACCGACTGAGACAACAAACACACTGAGACACACACAAACCCCCAACCAGCTGACGCCGGAAAGCACATAAGGCCCTTTAAAAACCTTTAAAAATCTCAACCCCCTGCTTTCCCACGCCCACTTCACATCATGCCAGGGCATCTGGGGACACCTCGGGTGTATAGAGGGGTGTATGGGATGAGGGTGACTCTGAGGACAAACACACACACACACACACACACACACAGGGCCAATGTCAAGGCTGAGTCTCAGCTGCACCTGTTAAAAGGCCAAAACTCTTCCACTCTCTTACTCATCCCCCAATGTGGACAGGGGGTAGGAAGGTTTATGACCCCTAAAACACCCCCAACTCCACCTTCCGGGGGTTGTTAAAATCAAATAACACACACACAATCACAAAACAACACACAATCCAAGATTAATTATTTTTGTTTTAAACTGCACCCATTACATTGAAACAACGCATGAACACCTTGATTACTTTACGTTATATATTTTATAACTGACATATTACAATATATCAATTAATAGAATTTATATCAACAATCAGAAGACTGATCTTTACATGTTCCTTAAATGCTCTAATAATATGTCTTCCGTAAATATTTGAGTGATATCTATCGTAAATGCTTGAGTAATGCGTCAACTGTAAATGCTCGAGTAACATGTCTACTGTAAATGCTCGAATAATTCGTCTACCAAAATACTTGAGTAATGAGTCTACCGTAAATGTTCAAGTAATTGGTCTACCGTAAAAGCTTGAGTAATTCGTCTAGCGTAAATGCTTGAGTAATGTGTCAACTGTAAATGCTCGAGTAACCTGTCTACCGTAAATGCTCGAGTAATTCATCTACCGAAATACTTGAGTAATGAATCTACCGTAAATGTTCAAGTATTTCGTCTACCGTAAAAGCTCAAGTAATGTGGTAGATGGTTGAGCCTTATATCATCTAGCATAACTGCTGTAACCGAGTCTTCTCTAAAGACTTAAGTAATCCACCTACCATAAATTTTAGCATGTGTCTATCGTAAATGCTCCAGTATTTTTATCTACTTAAATGCTAGAATATTTTTATCTACCATAAATGCTCGAGTAAGGGATCTACCGTAAGTGTTCGAGTAATGCACCTACCATAAATGCTGCCCATGGAGACAATAAAAAACAATAAAAACCAGCATCATATCATAGAACAAAAATCAAGGAAAAGAATAAATTTAACGATAATAATTATTAAACTGAGAGTATTGTTAACGACTTCACTGTTCATTACGCTGCTCCCTATGTAGCAGTTAGATACAATCTTCACACACATTGTGTTTTTATCTCAGGGATTATGCAAGTCGTAACCAATTAAATTATTATTTAAAATAAATTATTAATTTATTATCACATTAATTTATTATCAGTGTAGCAGTGTGAGGCAAGACTTATATAATAATAACAATAATAACATTTTGGTGTTTAAAAGTCTTCCCCTATTCCCTTGTGCATTAGTCTCCTATTTTTCAATTTAATGTTTATTGTTGTGTTATAAAAGTATTATTATTGAACAGTTTACCCCAAAATGTACTGCGGAGTTTGTAAGGAGCAGGCACATGGTGATCTGCCGTTACTTTACTACTTACTTCCAGTTTAATAGACCATTAAACAAACAAACAAACAAACAATTATTGTATTTTAGTTTAGGAATAAGTCTACTCAGTGCCTTTAAGCCAACACACACACACACAGATGAGGGGGAGGACTGACAGCTGACCTTGAGTGTGACCTCATCACACTCTCACACACCCACACAGACGTAGTGAGACCTGACAACCCCCAACACACACACACACACACACACACACACACACACACACACACACACACACACACACACAGAGCCATAAACAGTGCCATAAACACAGACAGTCCTCCATTACATACACATAGACACACTGAGAACCCACAATCCCCACACACACCCACACAAACACACCCACACACTCAGGTCAATTTACAATATTAATCACAGTACTTGTTCCCTTTGTGAGATTGTCCTCTATGAGAAGGACGCTCACACCAGCGCTATCACTGCATCCAAAAATAAGGACTCTTATAACACAGTCGTCTTTACGCCGCCTCCCGACTGGGACAGACTCTATATCTCAAAAACCGCCGCCTACCTCGGCAGCCTACGGCCCAGATGGACTGCAAGGAAGCAGCGATATTCATGTTAAAACTTTAAAAACATTTTATCTCTATATCACAATTTGACAGTGTTACTGTCTATCGTCCTGCCTTTCAGTCAGCCGTCTGGTTTATAAATCTCTACTTCTACGGCTTGCCTCTAAATCATTTAGAGCATGGTGCTGCTAAATTCCGGATCCTGATTCGTCAGAATTTTAATAGTTTTCTATAACAGCAGCTCTGACAATAGTGCAGGTTTATATGAATATGATTGCTCTAATACTTCATTGTTTCCAAGGTATCATCTCATTCTGTTTATTAATTTTTTTTATAGAAGGAGTTTCCAATGTCAGGGCATTGAAACAGCCTGAGGTTTGTGGTTTCTCAGTATCATGACTAGTTGTGATTTAATTTGTCTTATTGACTGGCAAAGGGAGTGGGAAAAAAGATCAAAAAAATTCTAAAAAGCATATCTGTACTGTTGTAGAAACTTAATCAACATCAAAGTTATAAAAGGAACTTCACTTCATCACACCAACCCATAGTGTTTGATTTTAAAAGCCTTTACGCTGACTGACTCAGTAATGTGCACTCACTACATGGGGTGCTATTATTTATGCACAAAGTGAGTAGCTGAATCCCTAAAGAATCAGTATATAAATATATAAAGTGAGAGGGAGAGAGACAGATAAATGAACATTATTATCCATTATCTATCTATATATATGGTGTGCAAAAATATAGATAGATAGATAGATAGATAGATAGATAGATAGATAGATAGATAGACAGACAGACAGACAGACAGACAGACAGACATGGGGTGCCATGGGGATATAGTGCGCAAAAATATTGTCTATCTATCTATCTATCTATCTATCTATCTATCTATCTATCTGTCTGTCTCCCTCTCTCTTTTTTCTCACAGTTTTCATTATTCTGTCTCGGCCCTGAACTCGCCCCAACATCCTGTTTCCCAGCCTGTTCGCGACGGCTGCCATGCTGAAAATGGATTATACCAGGCCTCCTTCACAACACTGTGTGTGCGCGTGTGTGTGAGATATCGAGCGAGACTTAACCGAGACGCTCTTTAAGCACGTTTCTCCTTCTGTAGAACCTGCTTCTCGAAATACGTCTCTATTAATAGCACACTCCTGGTTTTTTGATAGTGCTGAGGCCTTCGCAAGACAGGATTAGCTTTAGCTTGAGCATTAGCTAGCACCCTGCAGTAAATAGTGAAGCTAAGCTGGTGTTTTCTAGTAACAAAAAAAATAAATTCTTATGTGACTATCTCTGTCAAATACATGACATGCTATTAAAAGATATGTGACTCACTGATGAGCTTTTGCACTGATGTTGCACTCCAGTTAAATGAATTACAGTTTAATTCTGAAACAAATTTTCATAAAGAATTAGCATTATAAATCTGCATTTCAGCGTTAGTGGGGGCATTTACATTTGAAAAATGAGGCACTAACCATGAGCTGTTGTACTTAAGTATTATATGATTGATATGAGTTTCTTTGTGTCTGGATTACATTCATGTGATCTTTTTATTCATGTCACATACACACAAGACTATGCAATAATGCAAGTAAATTCAATTCATATTCAGGTTAATAACAACGTAGCTAATACTGAATCCAATTAAGACACACGAACAAACAAGGGGCCCAAATTTTTTGTCTGTTTTCAATTTAATCACCCAGTATAAGATTTACGATTACGCACTCAGTATTTTCTCTACAGAGGCTCAGTCTCAGACGGCGTCTCCTGCACCACACATGCTCACTACAGTGGGTGTGACAGTGACGGAGCCATAAATCCACACAATTTTCTATAATCCATACAAAGTGTGTGTTGGTTTATGTTTTTCCTCAGTTCTCTATTTTCCACAGAGAGAAATGTATTGGTACCCCCTAATTCTAATTGCGGTCCCTGTCACCAATAAGACTCAGCGGTTCACCCAGTGGGGAAGAATTTCTGGTATGAATAATGTGTTTCAGTAATCCGCTTCTCTCCACTCTACTTTCATAGCTTCTACATTAATATTTTTAAAAATTTACAAAAATATGTTTATATTTACTTTTGGCATGCATGTTACTTTTAAACTGCCTTTATATGATTTTCATTATTGTACACATTTTTATATATGTATTACTACTATGTTTTACTACATTTTTTTCTATTTTACTCCGTCTGTGTATGTGGCAGTTTATTTATGTTACTATTTTTATAATTCTGCATTGAAAGGCAGTAAATGTGCTCTGTAAGTAAAATGTATTATCAGTATTGTATATGTGACATAATGGAATAGCAGATACAGTATTCCAAGTTTGGGTGCAGTACCTGCTGTACAGTGACCTAGTGCACCTTCATCACTACATAGTGCACAACTGTAGGATTTTTTCATTTTTTTTAATGCAGCAGGGAAGCAGGGAGAAAGTCTCGTTTGTAGGTTAAGAAACAGCACATGAAATTTAATTAGTGCTCAGGAAAATCCTTAGGAACGCTAAATACCTGAACCGGAAGTTCTAATTAAATACTAATTGGGATTGGAACTTCCGGTATGTAATGTTAGCCCGCAATTTTACTCTCTCTCTCTCTCTCTCTCTCTCTCTTTCTGTGTATTTAGGCACAGTCCATACACCACGCACGAACATGCACAAACACACACACACACACACACACACACACACATCTAACAGCGTTCTGATTTCCCCTAAAACATTTTTTCCTAAAACATTCAAGAAGCCAAGAAAAGCACAAGCGCGTGCAAGTTTAACACCCCCGTGTTAACAACACCCAGGCACATAGGCGCGTGCGCACACACGCGTAATACACCAGGTCCGCATCTGCATTTCAGCACTAATAATAATAATAAAATAATAAATCTTAATTATAATAATAATCAAATATTAATATTAATAATAATAGACAGAACATCAGAAAATCCGAGATGATATTATGTTATTGCTTTAAACAAACAAACAAAACCTTACGCCCACAGACAAACCAGGCGCGAGGCCAAAAATAACCCCCGGTGATGAGCGCGCGGCCGGTAAACCGGATCGATTCCGCGGCTCGCGTCTGTTTCCAAACCGGGAAACAATCCAGTGATGATAAAATAATAATAACATCAGAAATGCCCGGACTTACATCTCTCCATTCCCCGCGGCTGCTGGGACGCGCTGCAGTCGCACGAGCGAGTGGCATTGGTGGAGTTGGTGGTGGTGTCGGTGGAGCTCGCGCTGCCGGTGCCCGGGACCGTTCGGTGGTGGCGCATGAAGAGGAGGGAGAGAGAGAGAGAGAGAGAGAGAGAGGGAGGGTGTGTGTGAGAGTGAGAGAGCGGGGAGAGGAGGAGGATGGAGAGGAGGGGGGGTCCTTTAAAGTCCGAGTAGGAGCCCGGTCTCCGGTCTGTCTCGCCCGTTAATCACGCCATCCTGAAGAAAAGCTCGAGGCCACAGATACGAAGACGCAGCAGCTCGCGCGCGCGCGCAACGGACTGTGGGGTACGATTACCGAAACCATCCGCGCGCAGCCAGAAAGGAAAGAGTTCGCTCTATGTGTCTGTGTGCGTGTCTGTGTCGGTGTGTGTGTCTGGGTCTGTGTGTGTCTGTGTGAGTGTGTGACTCCGCCTACAAAAGGAGGGGCAGAATTCGAGCCAGACAGGAGGAGGAGGGAGGGAGAGCGCGCGCAGACGGATAGAAAGAGAGAGAGGGAGAGGGAGGGAGGGGTCAGGTCTAGACAGGGAGAGTGTGTATAGAGCATAGAATTACACACACACACACACACATTAGTAGAGTGGCTGGAGTCTCGCCGCTGACTGTCTGGAGTTTGGAGTTACAGCAGTGCAACACATCATCATCAGCGAGCTTATTCTTCTTCGTCTTATTATTAATACTACTACTACTACTACTACTAATAATAATAATAGGATTAATGATCATTTATCTTCGCGCTCTCACCGTGCGATGACCCCCCCCCCCCCCCACACACACACACATTCTAACAAACTGTCACTCTGCTCAAAATAGCCTGTGTGATTATGTGTATGTGTGTGTGAAAACTAAGTACAGACCCATAATATCCCTCTATCCCTACACTATATCTACTCTACCTTGTGACCCCGTCTCCACTGTAGCCTCAGATTCCTGTTCTTGCCTGACAGATGTTGAACCAGATGTTATCTTTTGCAGTTTTAGCTTGCAGTTTTTGCAAAGTTCAAAATGTTCGACTATTTACACATCCAGATTGCTATCAACCTTTTTCTGCATACACAAGTTCACAGATGCTTACAATTGTTGAGTGTTGCTCTGATTGACATGGAGAAAAGAGTATGTCCTTCCCATATGAAGACCACAGTCAGATTTGCTTCCATGGCTCCTTCTCCTGGATGGAATCTATATTTACGCACAATCAGGTATTCAAAAGTATAAGTAAATATTTTGTAAGCAACAAATGAAGAATTCATGCCATCATGTATATAAATTAGAAAAGTACCATAGTTGCGAGAAAGCAAGCTATGCAGACATAGGGAGTTCTAAGTTATCCATTTTTAAAGCTTTGCTTGATCAAGGCACACTCATCAGCCCTGCAGTGAAGTATGGTAGTGGGAGCATCATGCTCTCAGGGAGTTCCTCAAGGAAGGGGAATGGGGAGACCAGATAAAGTTGACCTTTCAGAATGACAAAATGAGTTTAGGAGTTGAGTTACTTCAGACAAGTCTCTGAATGTCTCTGAATTGCCCCACCTGAAACCAGACTTGAACTTTATTGAAGATCTGTGGAGAGAGCTGAAGATGGAAGCTTACAACACTTCCTGTCTGGAAGAT
>JAQQZT010000023.1:33331380-33341522 GCA_030068275.1 Clarias platycephalus | reverse complement strand
TATGCCTCTTGGGTTGAACTAATTGAAGAACCCTGAACGTGTTGTGATTGTGCTTAAAGGGGAGGATTCCCAGAGACGGTTATTTTATTTTTATGAAACCCCAATTTTAATGTTCAGAATAAAAAACCCCAAAAGACATTACTGTGTCCTGTGCTGGTTCACTTTCGCCAGGCTACAACATGTTGACCCAGATGTGCAGACGAAAGCTCCAGACGTGCGCTAACATCCCCAGCGCTGAGACGTGGTTAGAGCGATAATGAGGCTTGTGTAAGTGCAATTAGTGCATTGGTAATGCAATGTAGTGTTTAATTAAATCGACTTTTCATCCGTGCTGCAGAGAACAACGATCACAGGCTTTTATTGTTATAAAGTGGAGTGTTTTATCAGATCATCACCGTTATCAGAGTGTCACACAGACTAACAGTACAGAAACACATTGTCTTCTCCCTGAGGGATGATGAAGGAGAGATGGAGGAGTCAGCACGGTTATTAACACAGAGTCTTTGAGGATCATTGTGACGGCGATAATTTACATAAATCTGCATCACTAATAATGCAGACTTGGTAAAGTCACAGTAAATATCAAGTCTAATCACTGCACATCTCTAAAGTTTTATAAACGGTAATAGAGAATCATATTAAAAGCACTGACAGTGATTGGTTACGGAGACAGCGGAAAGCAGGACAGTTTCTGTAAATGTAATTTATTTCCATACGTAACCATGGAAACGAGCAGAATGAAGAGATTGTTGTAAAGCAAGCGGAGTCACAGAGCAAGATCGAAACACAAGTAAACCATCGATAATGTTAAATGAGGCTTAAGAGGAATCCAATTAATGGTCGAAACACAATAATTAACAATCATACGTCAGCTGCTTTTACAGGGACACCTGGAATCTGTGTAGATGACTCTCAAGAGATCCACAACATCAACTTTTTCAACATATTTTTTTTCAATTCTTAAACCTCCAGGTCCTCTTTCATCTTCTTTTCAACTCCTGAGCACTTCTGGTAGCCCTAGTATATCAGGGCAGAGCTACACTTTGAGCATGTTCAAGCATATCTGGGCGGGGCTACGCATGTATCTCCACCCTAATGATGAGGACGTTCGAGCATGCTCCTCGATCACTTTTCCATCTTCTTACATGACACAGTTGGTCAAATTTGCTGGTCCTTTCCTGCTACCCAAATTCCTGCACTACTCTACTTGGGTCCTTCCAGTTGTCTGCTCGCCGAGCTCCAGTTCTACAAATACTCCTGCATTTGCTGTCCTTGTTTTCTGTATTAAGTATGTGATTTGAGTTCAGTCAGCCATGGCCAGGTGGTAAGAAAAAAATAATCAGATGTCATAGATGCTAATAAAAAAAAAAAAGAATACATCATTTGAAAAAAAGCATAATAATTAAACAGGGGTAGCTGCATGCTGAGGATCGCCAGGAAATTGTCATTAGCCACTATTGTTTACAGACACTCCAAAAGAATTGCCTCAAATCACGGGTCTAATCACATGGTATAGAACCAATGGTGTGAAATTAACTCTCGCGCCAAAGTACACGCCTCCAACAGAATGCGATTTCACATTACAAAGACCCAACACAACTTTTTAATCAGCTCTGTGTTCAAGAAGCTCAAGTGCTGCAACACACACAAGAGAGAGGTTATATCTGATGCAAATGGAAGAGCATGACCTGTAAAAGAAAATAAAACTTGTGAGAAACTAGTGGGACAGGAGAGTCTCCATGATTATGCGGTGGTTTATTATTAAAGGAGCAACCATTGATTCTAATTTAATACACTTTTAGTTAAGTTAACTCACAGTCTGCTAGTTTTCTGTTCTATGTGTGGGCTGGAAAAAAATCTTGTGTTTAGTATACACTCCTGGGTTTGTTAATGGAAAACAAAGAAAGTGGTGCAGAATGTGTAATTTAACACTATTCCAGCCAATCAACACCAGTTTGTCTTTGTTGATGATTTTTAATGTCAATAATAGACAGCTAGCGCATATTGTTAGTGTCACTGCCTTGGGAAAAAAAACTTCATGAATTTTAGGGGTGGAGCTCAAATTCAAATTCTAATTTTATTTGTCACATACACAGTCATACACAGTACGATATGCAGTGAAATGCTTAGACAACTGCTCGTTACCTTAAAATCAGCTTCTGGTGAGAAGAGAGAGAGAAGTGGGTGTCAAAATCTTTCTGCAGTATCATTAACTTCTACTTCTCCGAAGGCTTACCAACAAATACAGTATGATGCAGTTCCGGTCCGAAGCCCAGATAAAAAGGGAAGGTTGCATCCGGAAAGGCATTCGGCGTTGTGTGTGGATCTGGTGGTCCACTATGGCGACCCTTTGACAGGAGCAGCCGAAAATCCAACAACATTTCGTTTCATGGTAGCACAACAGTGGTACAGAACCAGATTACCCATCAGACCCAGCATGTACACTCTCACCAGTGTCTCGTTTCCACATCGCCCGTATCCATAGTTCAGATTTATGGTTCTTGTGTTCGCACTTTTCAGATGGTAAACAATCTGCACTTCTGTCAATCCCTGATGTTTTCACCACAGTCAGATTCTCAATAATGTCCTACAGAGAGCCACCGCTGTGGTCAAACTGGGTTAAAATGGTTGTTCCAGTGTTTGAAAACAACATGGGCTATGAACCTTGGTGCACTTGAAACAATGTGTGTTTGTGAAGCTCCACCGCAAAAGGCAACTGTTGCATGGGAATCAAACCACTGACAGCTACAATGGGTATCGTATGTTTGTGTGTTCGTGTGTGAAGTCAACACAAACACATTCACTGCCTGTGGATAAAAAAACAAAAACGCAACAGTGAAGATGAAAAGAAGCTCAGATGACTTAAGAGAGGGAAAGTCAGCTGATTCACACAGAAACCTCGAGCTGAGGCACTTAACCCGAGAGCGACTTCATTGTACCTTTATTAATAAACATCCAAACAATAAAAAGATTATCAGGAGGGACATCAAGCTTTTGTAACATGTGATGAACAACAGCATCAATTCATACAGTCCAACTATAATACACTATAATGCCTTTAATATTGCCTCTAATACACTATAATGCCCTTAATAATGTTTTAATACTTGCTATTGTCTTTAACACACTATAATGCCCTTATTAATGCCTACAATACACAATAATGCCATATGATACACTATAATAATGTATACAATACACTGTAGTGCCTTTACAGTGTTATACACTATATTGCTCATACTGAAGCCTCTAATAGAATATGATGCACTTTATTATACCTACAGTATAACACACTATAATGCCCTTAATAATGCCTTTAATACACTAAAATGCCCCTTTTTATGTCAATATTACAATATAGTCCCCACAATATTACCCATAATACACTATATTGCCCCTACTAAGTCCTCTTATACAATATAATGTACCTTATTATACCTATAATACACTATAATGCCCTGATACAATTATTGCCAGGAATACACTGTAGTGCCAAAATTTCTTGCTTTAAAAATAATATATTTTTGTTGAAAGCCTTAATCATGTCAATATCATTATTATTCTCTCAGCATGTTTCCTTTAAAGGACCAGCAGCCGCTCATTAATATTCAATAGCAGTATTTATAGTTGCCTCAATATTTGCTTTTTTTTTTTTTTTTTTAAGTTTACTAATGACTGCAAGTGTTATTATGGGATGATTATAATATAATCTTATCTGAAATGATTAAACACCATTAAACTTTACATTAAATATACATTTTTAAATTTTTAATGGACAGTTCTTTTTGATAGCCATGAATAACAAAACTGCAGCACAGTAAGATATATTCCACATTTGCAGTTATAAAGTTTGATCTAATAATAAAAACTTTCAATGTCAGATAATTGAAGAACTTAAACACACACACACACACACACACACACACACACACACACACATCTGAAATGAATAATATTTAATTTAGAAATGGGTCTGTT
Source organism: Clarias platycephalus (assembly GCA_030068275.1). Classification (NCBI taxonomy): domain Eukaryota; kingdom Metazoa; phylum Chordata; class Actinopteri; order Siluriformes; family Clariidae; genus Clarias; species Clarias platycephalus. The sequence continues at coordinate 33,337,544 of JAQQZT010000023.1, read as the reverse complement.
GTGCTTGAGGGAAGATCTTGTTGCACTGATTGTAACCTCACAGGAAACAGAGATGACAATCAGGAAAAGAAAATAAATAAAGAAAACAAAACAATCTGTAGCAACTTTACTGATTTTATTACTCGATCACAATCGCCATCAATATATTATTTTTAATATAATGAGAAATGAGAAATAATAGATGTTCAGAGAGATGCACATCTTTAGAGGGGGAAAGAGTGTGTTTGTGATGCTGTGTACTAAGATTTATTCTTACTCACGCTTCCTCTCATCTTGTTGTTTCGAAGATGTACACTAGTCACCAAAAGTGAATATATTTTACTATAGGATGACCTTATAATGACCTTAATATTGCCTATTTTACAATACAATGCCCCTTATTTGACCTATAATGCACCCCTGACCATCACTCCCATATATGCATAAATTTTAATGATCATATTGTCTGTGATGAGCAAGCCTAGGGAGACGGTGGCAAGGAAAAACTCCCTGAGATGACAATAGGAAGAAACCTTGAGTGAAAGCAGATTCAACAGGAAATCAGCCTGTCTGTTTATTGGCACCACACAAACCAACTCTGTGCGTACTGCCACCGGCTTTCCTATAGAATGTAAACACACAAATATACCACAAATTGTGAATAGTGAGAAAGCAGACTAAAGTGTAAAGTGTTGTTTTTGAATATGTTTTTGTTATGTTTTGTGTATTCGCAGTCCGTCATGTCTGAGAAGCTCTGAGGCCAGGACAGACCTGTTTCCTGTTGTTGTGCTTCTGTTGAGTTTATTTATTTATTTTTGGTAAAGTGCACTGGAAAGCATGGACTGAATAAACATGAGCCCATAGCTCAGCTAAAGTTCCCCCTGCCTCCAGAATCTTCCTGCACACTCTCACACACTGGGTGGTATGTCACACAATCATTATATACACTTTAATGACAAAAGATATTTAACACTATCATAAAACAGGCTTTTTGTTAGGCTAATGTATGGGTTCTGAGAATTAAGGCTATAATACACTACAATGCCGCTTATTATACCTACGTATAATGCACTATAATGACCTTAATATTGCCTATAATACACCATAATGACCTTAATATTGCCTATAATACACTATAATGAACTTAATTTTACCTATAGTACACTACAATGCCCCTAATATCGTCTGTAGTACACAATGATGCCCCTTATTATACCCATAATGCACTATAATGACCTTAATATTGCCTATAATACACTATAATGACCTTAATATTACCTATGATACACTACAATACCCCTAATATTGGCGGTAGTATTCTATGATGCCCCTTCTTATATCTACAGTATAATGCACTCTAATTACCTTAATATTGTCTATAATACACTATAATGACTTTAGTATTGCCTATAATACACAATGCTTCTTACTATATTCAGTACAGTATAATGCTCCTTATTATAACCATAGTACAGTATAATGCCCTTAATAGTGCCTATAATACACTATAATTGCCTTACTAGTGCTTACTAGTGTATTATACACTATAATGCTCCTTATTTTACTTATAATACACTATCATGCTCCTAATAATTCCTACACTACACTATAATGCCACTTCTTATACTGTACATATAATACAATATATTGCCCCTACTAATGCCTATAATGCACTCTAATACCCTCTAATCTAAGTACCTCTGATAATGCCCCTAATATTGCCTACTAGATGTGGTCACGACTTTGTTCGCATGGAATTTAATTGCACACTCATAAGTGCATATTAAACAATATACAACGCTATCTGTTGAATTCTGATACGAAAAGGTTTCGTTTAAAATTCAAAGCAGCATATCTTCTCTTCCCGTGGGCCGATTACAATTAAACAAAGCTTATTGTATATGTTACATCGAGCTCGGCCAATTAGATCTGTGAAAGCCATATTAAAATTTGTTCAGTAGTTTTTACGTGATGTCTGCACAAACAAACAGACAAACAGACAGACAAAAATTCCAAAAAACATCTTGATGTGTTCTATTACTCATCATATTTCCCCCCAAATATCTTTAATGGACAGACATGCCTTCACAGTTTTATTATACTGTATGTAAAGATGATACACAATAATGCCCTTAATAATGCCTATAGTACACAATAAAGACGCTTATTATACCTATAATATACTCCATTACCCCATTTAAAATATAATCAAATGCTAAGATAATGATTTGGAGTCGTGTAGTCACGGGATCATCAAGGGATTTATGCCCAAAGAAAGCAGCGTGCGTAAAATACACCTCCTAGAGAACTAGGAGTAAAGATGAATCATCTTGTGCTGTCACACACACACTTCTAAACAGTCTGTACTGTGTATCATATCAGTTTTTTGCTAGGAAGGAGTTTTTCTATGAAGATTTAATCATCTTCTGGCTTCACGTGATTCTACAAAAACACAAGCGCATCTCTCTGAACATCTGAACCTTGCTCTTGGAAGTGTTTGCTGTTATATTGCAGGATTTGTTTTGTGTGCGTGTGTTCACAGGATACGTTTTTATTCCCAGACTGATGCTGTTACATGTGAGGTTATAATCAGAGCAATGCACTTTTCCCTCAGGCAAGGAAACCACTTTAAAATGAAATATCCTTTATTTTAGTGATATACTGTACGTGTGTGAGTGGTTTCTATAGATTCTGGTGTCTTTAAGGCAGACTTTTACAGTAACTAACAGGAATAAATAAAACAAGGAGGTGAATACTTATGCAAGGCACTGTAACAATGTTAGACTTACATAAACTTCAACTATGCATTTTAAAACCAATTATAATAATTATGTTCATATTAAGGTACTGTATTATAAGATGCTGGCCATGCTGAAAAGTTTCATGCTTTAAACATTACCAGTTGGTCGATTGGTGAAGCTCCACAATTGCTTCCTGACTCATGTTTCTGTGTCTTTGATGTGTTTAGCTCTTGGTTTAATTGCTGGTGCTACAGGGTGTAAAAGGAAGCAGACTCTGCTCTGAGAGCCTATGCATCATTAGTTTGCCCCCACCCAGAGACATTTCGTCTTTTACAGTCTGTCAGTAAGATTTGTTCCTGGATATTTTATCATGCATGGCCTGGTCACTCATGCCACATCCTCAGTGTGGTCTTTGTTAAAATTTTATGAAACAGTCATGTGATGAAGTCTGACATTCGAAAACACTGCTGGCTTTGAGGACACAATAATCCCTCAAATACACAAACATCAGGGTTGTGTAAGTGCGGCGAATCATGAATCATGAATCTCTGGGTGTATGTGATATGTAGATGTCAGTCTGCTGTTACAAACAACTTATCACAGTTTATCACAGTGCATTAGTTAGCTCAGATTAGTTGCTTAGATGTTGATAGCGATATCATTTGTTATCAATACCCAAAGGTCTGGACCCACAGGAATTTTTCCTTATACACCAATCAATAATATTTACATTGATTATCAGTGCACCACAGCACACCACACATGGGGCCCAGCAGGCCAATAGCCCAAGGCCACTAACCCTGTGTCCAAACTCCCCAAATCCCAATCTGATCAAGTCCCATGGGATGTGTTAGACAAACAAATCCAAACCATGGAGGTCGCCACCAAACAACCCATAGCACCCATAAGATCAGGTGCTAAAGTCCTGTGCCAGACACCACAGCACCCCCCAGAGGTTTTGTGAAGTCATGCCTATGGTGGTTTTAATGCCCCTAGGTGGTTTTAATGTTATGGCTAATCGGTGTACATGACAGAATCAGAACTACGTATACAGTATAACGTTTGTTAAAACTGAAGATAAAGTGCTATAATTTAAAAGCAGCTATGAAACTCAGTAGCCATGACTGAATATCATTCCATATTTGGGTCATAAGCTGGACTTACACCAGATACGCCACAATGCTGCTGAATTCTAGATTCTGATTATTCAGAAGGTGTTTGCCTCTGACAGTAGTGCAGCTGCAAGTTACAGGTTAACACTGCAAACTAAGTAGTAAGTTGTTGTTTCTACAGTAACAGCTCATTCACACAGACACGCCTCATATACTGTCTAAAAAAAGTGTGTATCATGAAAGGAGTCTCCAGTGTCATAAAGCAGAATAATGACTTTCCAGGCATTATTATTATCATTATTTAAAAAGAATAGTTTGATGTAGTTGTGTACTAATTATGAAAAGGGCGATAGTGTTTATGTAACCCAGGACACAAATTTATTAAAAATCTTACTTTTTTACTTGAAACTCGTTTACGGTGTACTTAAATCATGACCCCAGTCTGACTAAAACGTATTTGTATCATATTTTATATGTGTATGAGTCTTGAATTAAATGCTGTGCATGTGGGAAATAAGCAGTAATGGGGGAAAAAATTAGCTTCAGAGTCAGAGTGATTTTACAATATTTAACTGTGTGTGTGTGTGTGTGTGTGTGTGTGTGTGTGTGTGTGTGTGTGTGTGTGTGTGTGTGTGTTGTTGTCCGTTTGGCAATTACCTAAGACATAAATAAGGAACAGGGAAATCGTCTCGTGTTGAGTTCTGTAATGTATGACTTACAATTTGTCAAGTTTGCCTTTAGTTCCTGTGAGTATAAAATAATGGTAAAAAATAGCAAACTGTAATTCATGTAGTCTTTTTGTATTTTATATAGAAAAGCTTTCACTCTCCCTGCTTGCATAAACTATGTGTGCACTCTTTATAAAAGTGATGATAAGGCCACATAATTGTCCCTGAAATATGTAAAAGACTCATAAAATAAATACCACCAACAATGCCATACCAATACATTTTGCATTTGAGAAACAGACCTCATTGTGTTTTTTATTATGAAATAATGAGACACACAGGAACCTGCGTAGGAGTCTGTGGAATGGTTTTTACCTGTCTCATATCAGATTTAGAAGACAGGAGCTTTGTCACTGATGGTAACTATGGACCGATCAAATCACACTGACATGTGGAGTACCTCAGGGTTTATATTCTCTGCATAGTCAGTTTAATTCCACTATGAGAAAGAGAGAGACACAGAAATCAGAAAAAACTGATGAACTATTGGTTGTCAACAGCTAATCTCTCTCTCTCTCTCTCTCTCTCTCTCTCTCTTTCTCTCTCTCTCTCTAGAGAGATAGATAGAGAGAGAGAGAGAGAGAGAGAGAGAGAGAGAGAGAGACAGCATACAGTATAGTGTTCATAATATAATACACTACAACCTTGGGTAAACTACACTATAAGGACTATTAATTTAAAGTCTTGTATAATAATGCCTATTATACACTTTAAAGCCTATAAAAGTGTTTGAGCCTGACATATGGAGTCCCTCAGGGCTCAGTTCTTTGACTCATCGTGTTTAGTTTCTATATGCACAAACTAGGTTAAATCAACACAATAAGCACTCGACACGTAGATATACTTCAAGTGTGCTCCCATATTGCGTCTTTGACCTGAACAGACTTTTCATGACTTTTAAGCAGAGAATTATTAAAAGGAAAAAAGACTCAAGGCAAACTCTTTCATAAAATCTAGATCTCTGTCTAAAAGCCATTTAAAAGCTCTCTGTCACACAATACTCTAATTACGGCACAAAACATCAACTTGATAGATATCCACTTTGCCAGTCCATAATGAGAAAACAAGACACAGAAAATAGGAGCAAGTGACAAATTTTTTAGAGGCCATAGTCAACATAATGAACAGAATGCTTCTAACTAAGTAGGAAAAGATTGAGCTAAATTCCCTTCCCTTCCCTTCCCTTACTCACTCCTAACAAAACCCAGAAGGAAAGTCTGGCTTCTTTTAGGCTTTTGTAAAACAGGTAACAATTATAGGAATATTGTATATGCTGATCATCCATAACATAACATCACAACACAAAACATTATGCCCAGTATTGTGTAGGTTCCCCTTCGCCACCAGGGCAACTCTGGTTCATCGGGTCATGACCTCACAAGACCTCTGTGACCTCTATCTGTGAGTGTGCTGTGTTGTTTGGCACTGGGATGTTGGAAGCAGATCTTTTGGGTGCTGTGGGGTGCAGGGTGGAGCTTGCGTGAATCTGACTTGTTTGTCCAGAACATCCCATGGGTGCTCAATTTGACCATTGATCATGCTATTCTTCTTCACAGATTAGAAAATGTAGTAGGAATTAAGGGTACAGCCCTCTCCTGGCTCAG
>JAQQZT010000023.1:33295203-33305292 GCA_030068275.1 Clarias platycephalus | reverse complement strand
GGTTGATTAGATAATTGCATTAATGAGACATTGAACAGGTGTTCCTAATAATCCTTTAGGTGAGTGTATATATATATATATATATATATATATATACTAGAAAAATAATCCTGTTGATGGATTGACACTGTACCTAGTGCCCCAAGTCCCCTAAGGGTAAGCTGTGAAAGTGAGTGAAAGTATGTGAAATATATCTTATAAACACCATTACACTCGAGGTGTAAACTAGAGAATGAATCCTGTGAAACTAAATATTTACTCTAATATTTACTTTAAGAGACAGAGTGCATCTTTATGTCTCTGAATGTGTCTGAATGCTATCCTTCACAGCAGGAGCTGTAATATTTACCCAACACAGTAATCACAGAGAGCGAAAGAGGGGGGGATGAACAAATAGAGCCAGAACAGAACAGAGTTCTCCATATTACATTTTATATCCTGTCCTCTACAGCCATCCTTCCAAACAGCCTAGTTCAGCCAATGCACGTGAAAGAAAATGCTGCGTAATTGCGTTGGAGAGGAATCCAATGCGGGTTTGTTTAGTGTTAGGAGACCAAAACATGGTTGTGTTATTGACTGAAAGCAGCAGGGACACAAATCTATGCCTGAGTCAATATCAGGTATTAGATGTGTTGAACAAACACAACTGCTCCTCCTACATGAGACATTTCGAGTATCTTTAGTTTTTTCACAAGTTTAACATAATGGAGTTTAACTTGAAACAAAGATTTTTGTTTAATTTTAATAAATTTGGCGCAAAACCTTTTGCACTGTGACTGGTTAAATTCACTGTGGAGTTTTAAAAAGCTGAATTTCCTGCTTCCTTGACCTTTGCATTCTCTTGTTTTAGTTGCAATGAGCTCACTGATACAAGATGACGCACCTTCTACAGGAAGGTCGACACCATGATGCAAATCCACAAACAAAGATTTAGATCCTTCAAACAGCATCAGATTTATGAGACTAATGGGTTCTTTCTGATAGTGGTTCCTCTCAGGGTTTATTCCTCATGTCATCTCTGGGAGTTTTGCTTTGCCCCCTTATCTCATGTCATGTGTGAAAGAGCCAGACATTAGACACTATGCACGTATATTAGGCCAGTCTGACAGTGGGCCTAGAGCCAGCGCATCTTACTATCTTCCACCATCACACGCAACCAAACAGAGGACAACTCAGCGTGTATTCAGCACCAAGGTCAGCTCCACCAAATACAGAAGGGACGGGGCACCTCAACTCACTGTGGCTGAAAGTAGAACAGCATCTACCATTCTGGTGTCCGAAAAAGTATGAAACAAAACCACACAGAACCAAGGAAACCTTCTACCTGGGACAGCCTGCTGAGATGGGGACTGTGCTTCAGCCTTGCTGTCTCCTCCTGTATGGCCTGTCGACTACCCAAGACTGGCTACCTTCTTAACCACTTCTCCATGAGGGGTAAAAAAAAAACTGCTAATTTTTTATGTATGTTTTATAAATAAAACTGTAATTTCCTTACCCTACTGTTCTCTGTGCCTGTGTTCTGGCCAGGCCCTGCCAAACGCTGTATACTGGTGGATAAAAGGCAGTCATGGGGGCACCGGGCAAAGACCTTGGGTCGAGTCCCTAACAAGACTGAGGTCTTAATCACAGACAGGAAGTGCCAGCAGCAACTGTGAGGTCGGAGCTGAGGGAGGGGCAATGTCAGGCATGCGCAAGTGATGCACACACAAATTTTTTCTCACTTCTCTCTCACTCCGAAGACTCACTTGGTAGGCAGCCTCCCCTTCTGCAGGTAATAAAGGGTTGGGGCCACTAGATCAGGCATGGCTGGTGGATGATAATTATTAATAGATCTTGGGCTTTCCCTGTGCTATAAAAGCGAGGCGGGTAGTGTAGCTTGAGGTCTCCAAGGTCCCAGAGTCCAGAATTTAAGATCAGAGTTTTGAGAGTGAGATGAATGTGTGGTGATTGCTAAACTAGAGAGTGGCATGCGGGTGATGTCATGTGCCCCAGGGACTTTAAAGGTGGGTGGCTTGAGCACTGCTGTTTGAATCCTGCTTCAAAGACAGCCATTAAAGGACTGAGCTCTGAGAGCACTCCTTTGCAATCCAGCCGTTGAAGAGAAAAAGGCATCTGCATACGACGTTAGGGCCCCCCTCCCCAGCCGGGATCACGGCTGCGGTTACTGGAAAAAGATCCGATGAGAGCAGAACACACTTCTGAGAGTAAAAAAAAAAAAATTTTATATAATCCACTGCTACATTAATTGCCTATTCCATTGTTTTACTAGTGTGTGGATACCATCAAGGTAGAAAGTTGTCTCAGTATGCAGAAGTCATGATAGGACTGCTTGCTTCACATGTGAAACGCTGGCATCTCAGGAACTCCTTTAATGGCCCAAACATGTGGAAATAGCGTGTAGCGAGGTCAAGACTGACTGTATGGGGGATGAGGCAATGACTCCCAGCCGAGTTCCTGAAATGTGCAAGTGGTGTTGGTGAATGATAGTGTGTACAGTTCCCACAGACAGATGTGTCTCTTCCACAAGTTGTCACAAGTTGAGTCAATTTTCAAGGATCAGGTGTTCCACTTTCTGAATGTTCACAGGAATGGCTGCAATGAGCGCTGAGCCACCTCGGCCATAGTATGGCCTTCTTTAAAATGTTTGCACTGTTCACGTGCTTTACTGTGGCTAAGAGTCGTACAGTATCGTGCTTGAACATAGTGTACGTTTTTATTTTAGATAAACTGTTCTCTATTCGTTCTCTTTTCACCAGACTTAAAGTGATTACAATGGAGGAAAAAATAACTCCCCCAATAAAAGGAAAGAGCAAGCAACCTTGGAAAAGTCACCTGATGTAGAAACAATTATCTGAGTAAATGTATTCTACAATGCAGCGATAATCAACTGGAGAACAATAACAGACCTGAACGCTATAGAAAAATGATTCATCACCGCAGAGAAGGGCCTTGATCATGGAGAAACCAGAGCTCAGGCTGTAACACTCAGTACATCTGGGGAAGGTAATTAATAATAATATAAATATTCATAATAATTATAATAATAATAGAAACATAAACCATAATGGTAAAAGTAATAGGTGCATATTTGAGACTAGGCATTTAGTGGGGGGTTACGCAGGGTAAAGTTAAGCTTGTTATGCTAAATCACATAAAATCACACTGTATATTGTTTATTAGTTAGAAAATGAAAGTACAGTGGAACCTTGGATTGCGAGTAACACGGTTTGTGAGTGCTCTGCAAGATCAAAGATTGTTCTGAAGAAGCAAAGATTTTTTATAAATTTTGTATCACGTATCATGTATCACGCATGCGCTTCTTGTTTTGACGCCGTTTTGATCACGACTGAGCCAACGGTTTTTCTCTCTCTTGCGCTGCGGAATTGTGGGTAATCGTCTCCCCTTCTGGGTCTTAGTGCTCGTCTCTTACTGGTATAATCAACATCCGTGCATGCGTGTATTGTTTACTATAACATTGTGACCATGTATATGTGCGTAAAACATATTTTATTTTGTGTTTGTAAGTATGTTTGTAAGTGTGTGTGTACAGCGTGCGTGTACCGTTTATTATAACACACGTGTGCGCGCACGTGTAAAGCAAAAGAAAGTCTCGTTAGAGAGGTTAAAGATCCGTTTTTTCTCTCCGTCTCTGTATCAGCCTGCACTTTGTCTGCACGCGTCATTTATAAACACTTATTTATTTTATTTTTTAAAGGTACAGTGCAGGTTAATTTGTTTTATTTTTAGTTTATATTTTGTATAAATTATTTTTATGTATTTATTTTTTTGGGCTGTGGAACGAATAATTTGGTTTCCATTATTTCTTATGGGAAAATTCGCTTTGATTTATGAGTGTTTTGAAATTTGAGCCCGCTTCTGGAACGAATTATGCTCGTATTCCAAGGTTCCACTGTAATAGAAATAAATTGAAAAAAATCTGTATTTGAAGTAATAGAGTCCAAACTGGGTGTCTACACCATCACCTACAAATGCAAGTAAAATAATGAAAAAGGAGTACTGTACTAATATGATGATAGTTACAATAATGTATCTAAATCCTAAGTAATTAACGGCAATATCACAAACCCCAAAGATCTCATACTATTTCCTTAACAAGATAACACAATGCTAATGCCCCAGCTGAAATACACCGCAGACAATGCATTTTTCATACTCATACTTCAAACTATCACAGTGTTTCAGCATCAATGAAATGAGCTACTGCTGAGCCACTCCCTCCCTCCCCTCCAGAGAGCTCTAGCAACAAGCCAGGGGAGGGGCTCTTCTTATATGAGGTCACATTAGGGGGAAATTTCATTGGGTTGTTCAGCCAGCCAATACATAAAATTAAAAGAAATAAAAAAGGACACAAAGCAGGATAGTAGTTTTTTCTTATGTTTTTTGTTTGTACACAGACCTGTTTGAATGTCTACATGACTTAAGAGTACATTGTGCATAATAGATGCCCTTTAAATCACTATATCTAAAGTTCTGGTTGAAAAAGTTTTTTAAAAAGTGCATCTCTCTCTCTCTCTCTCTCTCTCTCTCACTCTCGCTCTGTGTGTGTGTGTGTGTGTGTGTGTGTGTGTGTGTGTGTGTGTGTGATTTCTCTCCTTAATTACCCTCTCTTTGGCTTCTGTTCTTTTTTGGAAAGGATTATAAATCTTTCTGAGCTGACCGTACTGTGCCATTGTGTGGGTTTGCTGTATAATTAAGGAGCTGTGCGGGGTCGGATTTTACATTCTCTGTGTGTAAGGATCATCAGGTATGAAAGACAACGATGTGTGCTGTTTGTTTTTTTGATCTGATGGTAGTGATGTGGTTATGGTAGTGATGGTCATGACGGCAGTGGCAGTAGTGATAGTGATGAAGGTAGTGATGGTAATGATGGTGGTGCTGATTGTTATGCTGGTGGTGAGGGTAGAGATGTTATTGATGGTGATGATTGTAGTGCTGGTGGTGAGGGTAGAGATGTTATTGATGGTGATGGTTGTAGTGATGGTGGTGATGATGTGATGGTAGTGATAGTAGTGATGTTGGTGAGGTTAGTGATTCGTTTATGGTAGTGATGGTGGCGATGTTAGTGATGGTGGGGATGTTAGTGATAGTGGTGATGGTGATGATCATAGTGATTGGTGGTGATAGTGGTGATGGTGATGAGCGTAGTGATGGTGGTAATGTTAGTGATGGTGGTGATGGGAGAGTTAGTTGTGATGGTGATGATAGTGATAGTAGTGATTTGGTGATGGTAGTAAGCTGGTAAATATGGTGATGGGTGTGTGATGGATGTGAGGATGGAATATTTGGATGAAGGTTTATTACAGTTACAGGAAACCAATCAAAGGTCTTGCAGGAAAGCTAACTAACCACACCAGAATAATCTAACTACCCAACACTCTAACCTAATGCATAGGCTTTTACTGGTGCAGGGCATACAGTAAGAAATACAGTGAGGGAAAGCTAGCACACAAGTAAGAAACAAGAGCAACAGACAAGTGGAAAAAATAAGGGAAAAATAATGATAGCAATCTAGCAAGCAAGCGAACAGGAAGTGAGCCACCTGACCAGAACAGGAACACCAATGTGCTGAGGAAAGAGCAGAGAGCTGGAGAGCAGAGAAGAAAAGCTGACTGAAATTGCATAGTAGGACAGAATGATTTCAAGTCTGTGTCTGTGATAATAAAAGAGCTGAAAAAGAACTTGTCTGGAACATTCATTTTTTTCTGAAAATTACATTGTGCAACCACAACATTGATCTGCATTGAGCACATTGAGCAACTCCACGTCTAATCGGAGAACAGTCTTTTATATGTGTGCAGGCTGTGAAGTTAAATAGCATACACAGAAAACAAGGTATTGTACTGCTCTTACTTCTGTGTTGGCTCATGATGGTGTTTAAAGAAAAACTGCACAATAAGAGAAATCTTTATGCTATGCTGAAGCACATCAAACATCATGTTTATATGGAAATATTTCTTTTTTAAAGCTGTATTTTTTTTTTTTTTTTGTCAGAATTTGTGCCTCATGCTGCTGTCACAGGAGGACACTGTTATTCCTGATGTAGTCGTGATGGAGGAAACATCTCAACGGTCTCAATAAGCAGGGTTCGCTTTTATCTCCTAAAAACAAGAAACCGGGGACCTTTTTCCTCACTTAAATATTAATTAGGAATCCAGCGGAGATGAGGTGGAAACATTGGACCAAAAATAATGGCAATGCAAGTCTGGAACTGCTGGGACACAGCTCTCAAGATCAAAACTATAGTCATACATCTCTAGTATTTCTAGCATCGTTAAGATAAAACAAATTAAAAAAATAAATTATTATTAAGTAGGTATATATTTATATAATATTTTTAATGTTAAGCCCTTTCATACTGAGCAGTACAAGATAGATTCAGCCACACTGAAGATGTCAATATGTTGCGGATAGTTAGGGATCTGTAAGATGGTGAGCTGGATGGAATTGACCAAGGTACACAGATGAGAAGGTGAGAGAGCTGGCCATAACAAAGGAGACTAAAGTGCCACTGCATCACTCTGTCTCAGTGTTAGTGTCAGCATGTAGCTGAAGAGCATTGTGTGAAAAAGATTCAACCGGCAACTGGCGATAAAGTTTAAACTCCTAATTTTGGGGTGAATTAAATCTTGGCCGTTGTTAAAGAACATGTGGTGATTAAAAAGACGCACCTCGTTCACAGTGATGTTTCCTTTCCAATGTTGCTGCTCACATGCGAGCAAATTCCTACTCTGTTTTGTAAGAGAGTTCTTCTGCCACTTGGTGTCTGATTTCTTCACTGCATCCAAACACTTTGTACAAAATTCCCCAAATTTCAGGTGTTATTGTGCTCAGGTACCAGGACTGAGAGAAAACTAGAATTAGTTTTATTTTTATAACCTATAATGTATGATTTATGAAAAATGATATTCGTTAATCATTATATTATAAGGTAAAGTGTCATTTTCACACTGGCCATATCCCAGGAACTGGGCATGATGCAGCAATCATTTACATTTACATTCATTTACATTGAGGCATTTGGCAGATGCGCTTAGAGCGACTTACATCTTTATCTTTTTATACTTTATACATCTTATACTTAGTGTCAAAATAGAGCTTATCTGAAGATAGTACTTAATACCTAATTTGATGTGACAGGTCAAATATATAACCAATCTCGTAGTATATGAGTTATTCACTATCAGACGAATCTCGTCTTAGGCTCCCACATAGTGACGGGAATACATTCTGAATAATTTTTCAGTTGTTTATGGGATGGTGTTTTTCTGCTGTTTATGGAGTGGTGCTGTGAGAGCACTGAGCCAGTTTCTCCGTCTCTGTGCAACACACCAGCTGAGGACAACTCGTGAGAAAGAACAGTGTGAGAACAGTAAGTACAGTGAGATGTTGTGTCAATAAAACCAGAGTAAAGGCAATAACAGATGAATATGTAGCTTGGATATCACATACTGTAGCAATGGGACAAAACTGCTAGCGTTAACATCCAACTCAGCTGAGAAATAACTGCCTGGATGTAATGAGTCACCAGCATCCTGCATCAAACATGCAGTCATGTTCAGGGATCAATAAAGTCTGTCTGTCTGTCTGTCTGTCGGAAGCTCAGGAAGTATAGCCACTAATTAACACTTTGAATAATGTTAGTTTTATGAACATGTGCTGCATCAAAACACTGCAATTATAATCTATTACAGTGATGACTTCATATAGCCTAATATCTCACGAGTACACAATTAGATGCAAATAGGCTCTTACAGCAGAGATATACAGTGGCCCATAGGGACAAAGTGCGTAATACAAAAGTGAAAGCATAAACATTTAGAACCACAATGCAACATTTTACTTGTTTTATGTTCTGTGACTTTTGTATATGTTTTTGTATTTGCTGCACATTTCCATAATGTTTGTGCTTTCATTTTTGTATGTGCTTTGTCCCTAGGGGTCTACCATAGAGATATCAAAAAAGAGTGTAAAACTGTAAGAAGAGGATGAGTCAAAGGAAGATCATTTGAATTCCCTTGGATAATCTGAATGATCTGTTGAGAGGCTCACCCTTTGAATTGAGTCATTGTGTGACATTCAGCAAGTTGGCATTCAATTCATATTGAGCATTCTGCTTCTCTGTTTCAGCATTGAATAACATCTGCGACAATGGTACACCGCCATGCAGGGAATTAAGGTCAGACATACAGCTGGATGTTATGTCTCATCTGAATCAGAGATAGTCACACATTAGCCTTTATAATACTGATTCAAGTTATTCTGTCAGGATGGAACACAGCCATGCTGTCAAACATAGGAACACTAGGACAGACATCAGACACCAGACACCATATTCTTAACTTAGGATTAGATGATCAGAAGTCAGGAGGCTGAGAGACAGGGTACTGCTGAGAGAGATGGTTTATTGTGTGCACACAAAGATGACCTGAGTGCTTTATAGTCTAAACACGAGTGAAAAAATTTATAGGAGTCTTATTCTAAGGTATCTGTAGGAAGAGACATACCCAAGGGGCAGGGTATGAAAAACAATGGAATGAATGGAATTTGTTGCAATCTCACTAAAATGGAATATTCTTATTTAATAATTAATTAACATATTACAAAAATTCTAGGGACACACTGATTGCGAAATTCACGATTGATTCCAATACAGATGTTTGAAATTATATTTTGGCCGATACAAATATACATATTTTAATTTAATTCAATTATTCCTTTTGTCTAGAGAAACAACAGCTTTAAGCCCTTCAATCACACTGTCTTTGAATACATGCAAATTCAATCATTAACATTCATAAACAATCTTTAATATAACTTACTTTCACAAATTTGTTTCTTTTTATGAACAGTAACTGTTTCAAAAGCTTTTCAGCCTCCTTTAAAGCTACTGTACATCCTCAATAAGAAGAATTCCATACTTACATAACCCAACAAAAACTATTTCATGGACGTTAACTTTACCCTTCTAATGTATAAACATTACTTAAAAGAGAATTTTGCACAACAGGTCCCCTTTAAAATCCTTACCTAAAAGTATAGGCAGTATAAGGAGTAATGTTGTACTGTTGTGATATGAATGTGTGAACAACCTTATAACCTTATCTTGCCTTGGTTATGGATGTTTTTTTCACACGTCTGCAGCAGAATCAAATCTGAGTCAGCAGAGTCTGTTGTTCTGCTTTCAAAACTTTCCCATTGTCTCCTGTGCTGGTAGAAGTGGGCACAATTTAAGGTCGTTAAAGAGCCATTGTGAACTAAGCTGATTATGCAGCAATATTAAAGAATACATATATTCTTATGTACTGTAGGCTTGTGTAAATTAAAGATCAGCCTGACTGCCCCTGTATCTGCCTCTACCTCACAGGCAGTTTATTATAACATCCATAGATAAACTGTAGGTCTACATAGGAAAAACAAAGACAGTTGAAGTTCTTCCAGTATAAGCATTTGTACAAAACCACATAAAAGAAATAGATATAAGAAAGTTATACATTGTAACAGACTGTACAAAGACCCTGAAACAGGACGTACTGTAGGGGTGCAGCATTTATCTTCTGACAACACAAGTTATGTTGATCTTAAAAATGAGCCAATATTACAGTGTTAAAAATGTATTTGATTTTGTACATTGATTTAAGGATGGTGGATTATGACAAACCCCTCTCAGTTGTGTACATTCTTACCACTCACTTTTTATCCTGTCTCTTAAATACTATTAAAGCTATTAAAAGGTCAAATATGATCTGTGGCAATAGTCATAGTACAAAATAACAGCTAAGTATGGTAAAATGTAAGTATGCTGCTTATTACAATATAGAATAATAAAAATAATTGATAGAACTTCCAATGGATGTTATTGCCTTCAACTATTATTACTATCAATAGACACTAGAAATCTGTCGATTTTATCTGTTAGATTTGGCACTGCTAATCACAATTATTTCCTGTCTGTCAGGAAGCCTATGTCATCCCAGTATCTCCCTCTCACCCCCAAACAGGAATCAGGAATTACACTCTAAAAAATGCTGGGTTAAAAACAACCCAATCTGGGTTGTTTTTAACCCAGCT
>JAQQZT010000023.1:33269261-33287900 GCA_030068275.1 Clarias platycephalus | reverse complement strand
ACACACACACACACACACACACACACACACACACACACACACACACACACACACACACACACACACACACACTTACTACATAAATAAAGTGCAACATTTAAGTTGAATTGTGTCCTTTCTACACAACATGATCAAAAGTAACTGAGGAAAAAAAAATCCCTTCCTAATTCCAAGGCGCAGAGACGCGCAGATCACATTTCTTCGAAAGCCGGCTGTGTTTACCGCGCTGCAAGCGGGGAGCGATGTGATTGGTTGCTGACCTGTCAGTCACGCTCGGACAACGGCTTTTAAACACGCCCCCCAAAATCTAACCTGGAGCGCGCGTCTTCGCTCGCTCTTCGAATCGAGAACGCGCACAGAGTTCGTGTGTGGTACTGTGTGAAGATGGGAGCTGTGTCTCTGTTTCTGTCTCTGTCTCCGCTTTTCCTCTGCTTCTGCCTCATTTTCCCGCTCTGTGAGACTCAGAAAGCTAAAGACAGAAAGACAGTGGGTGAGAGGGACACCGAATTCGTGGACAAGGTGAGTGAAAACTCCTTCCGCATTCACTCTGTCTCTCCTAAAACTCCAGTCCATGCATTTGCTTTCTAACACAAGCAAAGTGTTTAATCTTTTCTTTTTTTTATTTACATAATCAGATCTTCCTAACTGTTCTAATAGTCTTTTATTCACTCCAATAAATCTAATTCCTTCTCGCTTATTGTCTAAGATTGGAAGTCAAACTTTACCCTGATGCACATTCCATCTGTTCGGACTGAGATATCTGTGGTGTGTTTAGTGATTCTGATGCTAATGTGTGGGTCGGTGTCATATTTACATTATTTGTGTGCCTCTGTGATGTCACAGAGGAATGTTATTGTTATTGCTAGTGCTGTTAAATAGAATGGAACTTTTTATTTTTGTACTGTATTAAGAGAGTGAGTATATAAAGAGAGGGGGAGAAGGAAGGACCACAGAGGAAGACGGACAAAGAGGAGCTCTCTGTGGCTCAGGGGAGGAGCAACGAGAATTTGGAAAGGTTGAGTGCACTGTGAAAATTCTTTTAGAAAATGGAGAAAGAAGACAAGGAAGAAGGTGTTTAATAGGAAGATTTAAATTGAAAGGAAGTTAAGGAAGATCAAGACAGAAGGTGGCGGTAAAGCAACTTACTGTTTGCCAACCGTCGTAAAACAAGAAGATCGAACGAAATTATAATTTGTTGTTAGTTCTTTTTAAAAATATATTTTTTTAAAACATTTAAATTATTGACACACTCTACATAAATTCCTGAGTATACGTGTAATATCGGTAATAAATTCAGGTCCATGTCTCAATGTCGATTGTTATGCGATTAATTGTGCAGCACTAAATGGGAGTGTTGGAGTGAGTCCCAGACTCAAATCCCATAATGCAATGCACTGATGGCAGTGTTTGAGTAAAAATCTATTTAAAAGATTGAATAGATTTTTTGGAAGCTGATGTGTTTGAGCGGAGTGTACAGATGTGAAGGTGCGAGACCTAGGCAGATTGAAGGACGAAAAATCCGCCGCATCGCTGCGCTTACATTCAGGTGAAGCTGCACCGCTGTCAGAATGTACTTGAATGGCATTGTGGGTAATTCAGGAAACAGTTAAGTGTCCCTGAAAGAGGTTTTCTACTAAGGTTATACTAAATTCTCCTCATTCAGCTTTTTAGAATTTTTATATAATAACACCAAAAGTTTGTTCAAATGTGACAGTGGGCGTGGCCTGATATTCTACAGTTCTAATGACCATTGTGTTGGGATGTGATCACACATTCTCCTGAGGTTTTAAACAGATCCAGAGCCTCAAAGAGGGAAGTCATGCCGTGCTTTCAGGCGTCTCTGCTGTGGAGAACAGTACGTCCTTTAAGGAGACTTGTGTGAAGGATGAGAGATTTGCATTTAAACTTCCTGACCCTCTGACCCCCCACCTCTAAAACACACACAGCACACACGCACAAGCTGCACTGAAGCTAATGCTCAGGATTATTGGATACATGAGGTAAATAAATGGTCTGTGTGATCTCTCTGCTATAATCGGACACACACTTCTATTTGGGGGGGAAGTTTTTAGACTGGGTTAGTGTTCATTACTGAACCTAGATGCTCCATAATACCCATAATGCAGTTTGATATTTGCAGATAGGATGTTTTGGGCACAGGGGAGTGTGATCATATACCAATGAGTCCATGACAGCATTGCTGTGGCTTTGGTTTTATCTAAATTCTCCTGTCATGAGTATGTTCCGTGCTTGACCTATGACCTGTGGAAATTTTCAGCCCCCAGAATGCAGCGTGAGAAAACTGCCCTGTGCCTCTGCGTGCAGCTCACTTTGGCACTCGGGATCGAGTCATTTCCATTCAGCACCGTGAGCACTTTTTCTTTTTGGGCTTCGAAGAATTTGCTTCTTCAGCTCCTGGGAGATGTACAAACACACCCTGGAGTGTGTGGGCTTGGCCGAGTTAGGAGTGTGTGTGTGTGTGTGTGTGTGTAAGGCGATTTTTGTCGTGCTGCCCATCAAGGTTTGGTTTCCATTAGCTAATATCCCACAGAAACTCAGGGTGTGGGAGTCGGTCAAGTGTGTGGTCGACACCGGTGTGTGTGTGTGTGTGTGTGTGTGCGCGCGTGTTCTAGTATATGAAGATGTAAAATAAGTAATTATATACAGTTGTTTTCATTTTGTGCTTCAGTGATATTATGGCATTTATTTACTTTTCATTTATTTTACTTGTGTTTTTTCAAATTTTCTACGCATTCTTCTCGCTAGTTTATTCAGTTCAGCTTCGTCACGGTTCTTAAATTTTACTAAATTTTCTTGTTTTCCTTTTCTTTCTCTCTCTCTCTCTTTCCACACTCTGCAGTACAGCGTTTGTGCTCAGGGGCCTCCTGGAGTGCAGGGGCGAGATGGTAATCCGGGTGTGAACGGCATTCCCGGGACCCCGGGCATCCCCGGTCGTGATGGGCTGAAGGGGGAGAAGGGCGAGTGTGTGATGGAGAGATTCGAGGAGTCGTGGAAGCCGAACTACAAGCAGTGTGCGTGGAGCGCGCTGAACTACGGCATCGACCTCGGCAAGATCGCTGTAATGTTTCACCTGATTCTACTACGGCATGCTCACTCGACACTTACAGTACAGCTCTTACACAATAATAAACAAAACCGTCCACTCAGTCACTAATTAACACCTAAATACAATACGCAAGTGTATAGCTAATTTTTTAATTTTACATTTTTCCTCATTTTCTGGTCTTCCTTCCCCACTTTTCTTGTCTTTTACAAAACACTTTATTAATTTGTAGCATAATTAATAAACTGTATAGAATTGATATTACGTCGTAGTATAGTGTAGTTGTGGTTTTATTCCACATTTTTTTCTTTTCTTAATTGGCAGCTTATTTTAAATTTTTGTTCTTTTTAAAACGTCATGTTTTTTGTCTTTTTTAAATCAGTCTTTATTTTTAAAATAAGCCTTAATTAATTAATTGTTAATATTTTCTTGCTTTCTTTCTCAGCCAATCAGAACAAACATTTTAGGACTTTTTTAGGATGTCAACAAACAAGTGTTGTAGTGGTTGGTGAATATGTTTTTTAAAAGTATGCTGTGTGTGTGTGTGTGTGTGTCCTCTGACACTGCAGGACTGCACGTTCACTAAGCTGCGTTCGGACAGCGCCCTGCGTGTGCTGTTTAGCGGCTCGCTCCGGCTGAAGTGTAAGACGGCCTGCTGCAGCCGCTGGTACTTCACCTTTAACGGTGCCGAGTGCACGGGGCCCTTACCGATCGAGTCCATTATCTACCTGGACCAGGGCAGTCCGGAGTTCAACTCCACCATCAACATGCACCGCACGTCCACAGGTAGCGCCTATGGGGGGGTGTATTTCTGGCATTTCTGTGTATCTGTACGGACATGGTGGATCTGCAGCATGTATAAATAATCTGTACTGAAGTTTAAACCTGTGTATGTGCTGTCGTTCAGTGGAGGGTCTGTGTGAAGGCATCAGCGCTGGTCTGGTGGACGTTGCGATTTGGGTCGGGACCTGCTCCGATTACCCGCGCGGAGACGCCTCCACGGGCTGGAACTCCGTCTCCAGGATGATCATCGAAGAGCTTCCTAAATAATTGCTTCTCTCACTCTCTCATCCCAGAAACACACAGTTAGCAAACATCCTCCCACATGTATTCAGGGTTCTACAGGAAACCTCTCCAGCCATGCTAGTGTAGTTACAAGATGACGGGTCAGGTTCAAGGTAGTGATGTGTCTGCAGTATATAGATTTATTAGGTTAGTTAATGTTTCTTCACACACTTGTGGAACACCACACACACACACACAGCTCTGGAGCTCTGGATCGAGCAGTGAGGAAGCACCGCTATGCACAGTATATAAAAAATAATAATTAAAACAAAACCATAAGCGTGTGTCCAGAAAGAGTTATAATCAGAAAAATATGTTCAACCTTAAAATGTTTAAACCTTTTAAGAGCAGGGTGTGTCTCTGTTATACTGGTGGGCGTGTCTTGAGTGGGAAGACACGCCCACTGGAATTTTCTGTATAGGATCCAACTTCTTTGTCCTACTTGAAGACTTCCAGATGTGAACTCGAATCCTTCCCACCTCCCCCCTCCACATACACACACACACACACACACACACACACACACACACACACACACACACACACACACCCTGCCAGTGTTTAAAGCATGATTCATTTCCAGTGTGTCTGATTTGTATGTTAAACATGTTAGCTTATATTTTCAGTGAAATAAATGAGACCGCTTTTTTTTTATATATATATGTGTGTGTGTCCTTTGTGCTGATGAAGCAGAGCTCAGTCAGCGACCGCATTGTGAAGCATGGACCAGACAGACACAAATGTGTGTGCGCGCGTGTGTGAATGAGTAATGCTGGGAACGTCTGACCCAGTGTGTGTGTGAATGAGTAATGCTGGGAATGTCTGACCAAGTGTGTATGTGTGTGTTAAAGAGAGAGAGTAATGCTGGGAATGTCTGACCAAGTGTGTGTGTGTGTGCATGTGCTTATACAGATGCTTTGCTGAGCCACAGACACACACACATGCGCTGAGATGGACTGCAGCTCCTATTACTAGTATCAGTGTACAGCTGCAGTATTAAACTCAGTACTTGATTAATGCACTCTAATTAACTACCATACATTATTGTTTCCATAGCAACTGCTCATCCACTAGGATGTGTGCAGCGAAGTAGAGGGAATGTGTGATGCTTGACACGGTGATGTTTTCTTGTTAGGAGAAATGTGTTTGTGTATGATGTATGGAAGGAGTCTCCAGTGTCAGTGCTTTGTTCCCGTCGGAGGTAAAGCTGTAACTTTAACATGGCGTAACAAGCTGCAGGGTTTTTGTCTTATTAACCAGAAGAGAGAGAATAAAGTGAGGCGCTGGTGAGGGGACAGGTGTGTACTTGTGACCATAATTACTCTGATATTTCACAGAATTAATGAAAACTTTATGCTACCAGGGTGAGACAGATAGGATCTTCATTCCGGTTATATTAAAACTTCTGTTGGCGTCTTATCAACACTGTCCGTTCAAGGCTGCTGTGTCCTCAGGCACCACATCACAGGTGATACATCAGTTCATTTGTAACAGTGGTGCGGGCAAAAATGGATGCCCCACAAAAGAAGAGCAGCGTGCAGTGGTTTTTCTGTGGTCTGAGGGTGTACCCGTGTTTGGATATCTGCAAACCAAATTCGGACCGTTTCTTAAAGAGAATCATTACTGGTGACGAGACATTGATTCATCACTACGAGCCTGAAAGTAAACGGCAGAGTGTGGAACAGAAGCATCCTCACCCGCGGAAAAGTTCAAAAGTCATCCATCGGCTGGAAAATTCATCAATGATACAGTTTTCATGGACCAGTATTGGAACATTATCAGGAAAAAGGTTGAACATTCAACGGTGCTCAACATTCAACATTATAGTGAAACACTTACAGTATTGAAGAGCTGAAGCCTGAACTTCAGATTAAACGCAGAGGACCATTAAGACATATATAATACACACACACACACACACACACACACACATTATATATATATATATATATATATATATATATATAATATAAATGAATAAAATTTTACATAGTATGTGTTGTTTTCCAGTGAATAAAAATAAATGTAAAACTGCTTTTTGTGTAAGAGGAATAAACCACTCAGAGACATTCTCTTAGAAGAAAATAAATCAACGTCACGGTCTTAACTGTGACTGCTTCATCACAGCACGCCAGTGCTTAGTGTTTTACTGTAACACCAACACACGCTGTGTTTTATTACTTATGTATGATGAATGGTTTTGTAGTGTGTGTGTGTGTGTGTGTGTGTGTGTGTGTGTGTTAAAGCTATAGAAAGATTATATGGGACAAGTTTGTAATGGCATGAGTCACAGTGGTCACCTTGTGGCCTGAGTGTGTATAAGAGAGAGACCTTGCGCTGACTTTCTTTCTCACATTTGTTGTTCTAGCATGTCGGTTTGGAATACTCAACCTTGTTTTGACCTTGAAGAGACATTTGGCTGGTCCCCTTAGCCATGACCTTTTTTTTTTTTTTTTTTTAACTTTTGGAAACCAACAGAGATAAAATACTTTCCATTGGTCACTAAGAATACAGTTAGGTTTAGCCAAAAGTTAATTATAGGTGCAGTTATGATAATATCAGTGTCATATGTGTGCGTTTGTGCGTGTGTGTTCAGGTTAAGCTCTTTTCCTACTTTCTCTGAAAAAGACATTAAACATCCTCAAGACATGACCTTAAACAAGGGTGGGTAAAGAAGGCAAGAATACAGTTATATATATTGTAATTTAGTATAGTATATATTGTAATACTGTATATATGTTGACCTTGTGTTTATCTGGCTTCTCTAGTCCCAGTTTAGGTTTAAAAATCCTGAACTATCCAGTAACTAAACATAACAGAACTCATTCACTCCATCACAGTCGTCCTCGTCTTCTGCTCTGAAGCTCAGCTGTAAACGTGGAGGATGAAGAATGAGGTGGAGTTACAGAAAGGAATGTTTAAATGATCTTAATTACCCTTTCTGCTTCTCTCTCTCTCTCTCTCTCTCTCTCTCTCATTTTTGCGTTATTTTTAGATGAGCACAACTCAGTTTTTTTGGGCCGAACCAAAAAAAGTTAAGCTTGTAAACACTCTGCATAAGCTGTGCTTTTCATGTTTAATCAGGTGTTAAAGATGATCACCATTATGTCAAACTGTATAATAATGATAACTCCATAGTCTGGGACTGAAGGTTGTGCAGAAGTTAGCATCCTCTTAGGATAAAGTGAGGAAAGTTCATTTTATCAGCATCAGTGAGGTACTGAGAAGGTCTCATCAATGTTTAATTGTGATAGCAGAATGAATAAACACGATGAGATTATTTATACTTTATATTATCTATATTTATGTTTTGAAATTGTAAAATGTTTAAGTGAAAAGTAGCAAATAAATAATAATACAGAATGAATGAATGTTGGCATCATTTGAGATATGATGCAATATAAATGATAAATATAACACTAAAATATTGATTATTTTCTTAAATGAAATTAGAGTGGCATCACATTCTCTCCATCTCTTATTTTGGCTTCTCTTTAAGCACATGTCTGCCTTATTACTCCCTGACAAACAAACAAACAAACAAACAAACAAACAAACAAACAGTAAACTTACCCTGATCCTCCCTATTCGATATGCAGTACAGTGTAATAAATGCACTATGTAGCTGATGAAACATCAGATTGTACATCCTGTATATTCTGCTATGTGTCCAGTAGAGGGCGGTGCAGCACCACGTTCACTGTCAAAAACGTGATTTAAAAATGTCTTTACTAGGCTTGTAAGTCTTAATATATACTAAAGTTATTTACAGCATACCAAAGGTTCACTCTTTTTAATTGTTAAATATTTATCATGGTTAATTCTATGGGTATTTAAGATCGAGTTTTGCAAATTTTTTTCATATTTCCTTTAATTTTTATATGATATGAATATTTAACTGTTAGTGAACACGAGGTTTAATGTATTTATTTGTAGTTATTTTCTCATATTTACTCATTACACTCATGTTTAGTAATAAATCATAGATCTTAGATATTAAGATAGTTTATCCTAGTTATGAATAATGATATCAATCACGTCAATCACTATTCAATACATTAACTAACAATCTGCTGACCGTTAATAAGACTCGTTGAGAATGGTCCAATCACATGAGCCCAAATATTTAAACACAATACTGATTCGCTAAGAACAAAAGTGGGAGGGTTCGGGGCGCACAGAGCTGCCCCAAGGATGATTCGAAAAAATCCAATTAGAGCTCAATAGATCCAATTAAAGCCTCAAATCACATGATTTTCAAAAATTTACGTGCCCACATAGACACTCGTTTGTCCGGCGCCCCGCGTACACAAATGAATGTAATACAGTTTAGATTTTCTTTTTGTAAATATTAAGAAACACAGCGGAATATTGTGACTTTATTTCATTATTAAAATAAATAATTATTATGCTAAATAATATTCTTATATTCACATTCTTCTCTGCCTAACTTTAAGGGGGCGGCGCCCCAGCGCCCCTTACTGACCGGCCGCCACTGATCAATTAAAGAATAAAAATAATTATATTTATTGCGACTTTAAGTCTGCAGTTAGGTCAGGCTTCTGAATACCTCAGATTGACTGAGAATTTATTGTGGACTAAAGTGCTATAATTAGTGTTAAATCCTCACTACAGGTATATTTCATCTAATATATATTTAATAGGAAACGTTTAGGGATGCAACCCTACTGATGCTCCCTACTTAGGCGCCCTATAAGGTGTAATGACAGACTGGTGAGGTTTATCACCCTGTGTGCTAGTGTGATGTATGCTCACTAGGAAGCGCACGCGATCTACAGACAGGATTCATCCCGCGTTTTGTCCCCGCAGGCCTTCCATAACAAACCTGCCGCACGGGAAGCTGGTGACGTCAGCACGCCTGGTCCCGCCCACCCGCTTTATTCCGCTTCATTTTATTCCATTTCCTCTTTTTGCATCCGTTTTTTCCCGCATTTAGGAAATCTGGGGGAGAAAACAGACAGCACCCCAGAGGAGAGGAGAGGAAAGGATAGGAGCGTGGTGCAGGTTAGGAGGGGGAGAAAAGAAAGAGGGAAGTAGGAAGGAAAACAGGGAGGACGGCGCAAAAAATAAATAATAAAGGAAATCAAAAAGGCCGCACGATTTATAGATTTTTATATGTTTTTATTTTTATTTTCTGTGGATGAAGGTGAGACGGAGGTTTGCACAGGACACCTGCAGAAATGGGTTAGACTGTGATTAATCATGATGTGGAGCTAAAAAAAAAAAAAAAAAGGTAAGAGGTTGATTTGTGTTTGTATTGATGACCGTGTTGTTACTCACCACATGCCTGCGTACACACACACGCACACACACACACACACACACACACTTAAAAGGCAATGCAGTATAGGTGTTACAATGTTGCCATAATGTTGCTTCATTCAGCGTGTAAAGATAAATGTGCACGTGAGGATGATGATGATGATGTCCATGTGCTGCACTGCATTTCTCTGCAGAGCCTCAGGCTTTCATCACACACACCTCTCTAAAGGAATGATGATCTTCTATCTGTGTCTCTGACATGTTCCATTGCCGTGTGTGTGTGTGTGTGTGTGTGTGTGAAAGATGTCAGCTCCAGAGATGCCGGATCTGAGCCACCTGACCGAGGAGGAGAGGAAGATCATCCTCTCGGTCATGGACCGGCAGAAGAAAGAAGAAGAGAAGGAGCAGTCCATGTTGAAGTGAGCAAGCCGATCGATCATGTGTGTGTGTATGTGTGTGTGTTGTCTCTTTAAAACGTTATTTTTAGAGCTGGGAAATCCAACACCGCAGCTTGCCGGTGCTGAGAGAGGAAATGTAGCTCGGTGTAAACATGCAGAGCACATGCACACTGCAGCTGGATGCATCTCTCTGTCTCTTTGCTTTCTCATGAATGCATCTCTTGCATGCAGGTTATTGCATGCTGTCAGTCTGGAGCTGGTTGCACGGCAGGTTAGATCAGGTCTGAGGGCTGAGCGTTTGATCTTTGCTCACTTCGGCTCTGAGCGCCATCTTTTCTTTCATCTTTCTCATCACTTCATTCAGTCATTTATTACACGCATTTGCGGTCTGAATTCCTGCAGTGGTCTATGTGACGGCGTGGCTCTTCCGTGTGTGTATGTGTCTGTCTGTTTGTGTACAGTATATGTGTGGTTTTCATTTTCAGCACCACGGCGCTGTCCGCTCAGAATGGGCTCTGTCCCAAACAGCTTCCTATTGTATGTTTAGGGCACTATGTAGAGTGTAGAGGAACATCGTAACATATGAAACGTGATGCATTTCTATAGACAGCATGGAGCTGAGTCACCAATGACGGAATGTAGAAAATAAGGAGGATCGTCAGCATTCGGTACGGTTCGTCACGGATTTGGGAGAAATCATAGCTATCAATCAATCAATCAATAAATAAACCATGCTTGATAATTTGTAATATAGTCACTGAATAAAAACTAAACATTGTAGCATTTCTCAAGTTATTTGAAGGTGGATTGTAGTGATTTGTTGTGCTTCACACATGCCTCTTCATATTGAATCGTAAAGAATCCCCTTGTTTGGGACTGGTGCTGCATGCAGTGGTTGGGGTTTGGGCATCGAGTGGGGCTTGAACCCAGGCCTTCCACATGGCAGGCAATAACCCTACCACTGAACCATCAATGCCCCTCCAACCCTAAATCCCATCCGTCCACTAAACTACTGAATAGTGTGCTGTAATAGATACTAAATTCACTGTAAATACCATCATGTGCACTAAACTACTAAATAGTATGCTCAGATAGATATTAAATCCACAACTAAATCCCACCCTGTTTACTGAATCTTCTTCTTCTTTATCTTTCGGCCAATCCCTTTCAGGGGTCGCCACAGCGAATCATCTGCCTCCACCTAACCCTATCCTCAGCTTCCTCTTCTCTCACCCCAACTAACTTCATGTCCTCTCTCACTGCATCCATAAATCTCCCCTTTGGTCTTCCTTTAGACCCCTTGTCTGGCAGTTCCAACCTCAGCATCCTTCTACCAACCCTGTTTACTGAATAGTACGCTCTAATAGATATTAAATCCATGGATAAATCCCACCAGCACGCTAAATTACTGAATAGTACGCTCTAATAGATATTAAACCCATGGCTAAATGCCACCCTGCACAATAAATTACTAAATAGTACGCTCTTATAGACACTAAAACCATGGTAAATCCCACTGTGTGCACTAATCTACTTAATAGTATGCACTAATAGATACTGAATCCACAAACAAATCCCACCCTACACACTAAACTACTGAATAGTTCACTCTAATAGATACTAAATCCACAACTAAATCCATCCCTGCACAATAAATTACTAAATAGTATGTGTTAATTGACACTAAATCCATGGTAAACCACACTCTGCAAACTAAACTACTAAATACTACGCTTGAATAGATACTAAATCTGCAACTAAATCATACCATGTGCACTAAACTACTGATTTGTACGCTCTTATAGATACTAACTCCAAGGTAAATCCCACCCTGCTCACTAAACTACTAAATAGTACGCTCTAATAGATACTAAATCCGCAACTAAATACCAACTTATGCACTAAACTACTGAATAATACGCTCTAATAGATACTAAATCCATTCTAAATCCATCCCTCCACACTTAACTACTAAATAAGTTTGTTATGGTTCAGCATGAGTTTGGCACACTTGCTAGTGGAGTTGGACTATTTGCATTTTTTATACACTTCTATACAAATTTTATACACTATAAGGCCAAAATAGTGTCCACGTACATTTTGAAAACTAAGTGTTTGACCTCCTGGACCTTCATTCAGTTTACATCTGTTAGCAAGAAGATAGATAGTAAATCTCTGTAAGCCCATTAATTCCTTTCCGTGTTGTTATTTTCCATGTTCACACTTGCACCGAGTGAAACCGAAACAACGTCTTGATGCTAACCTCGTTAAAGACAGAGACACAAAGCTGCGGCAGCAGCTCCTGGACACAATCCAGCGTTTCTGTCACAACATACCTGGCAATCACTCAGTCTAGCCTGAAACCACGCACACACTCACACAATCACACACTTTTACACGCTCACACACACATCACAGGCCGTTTGGAACAGAAACAGGAGGTTCAACAGGTTCACGGATCCAGAGTACACAGTGTGTGTGTGAGAGCCAGAGCTGCTGTCATTAACAATGAGGAGCAAAGAAAAAAGAGTAAAATCTATTTCTGCAAGTGATCAATCCTGAAGCATTTTCACTTGACCATTCACAATGTTCCATGTTTGAAATTTTAAAGCATTTAATTCTTTACACATACGCAGTAATTAACGAGACATAAGCTAATGTTCTAGTCCAGTGCTGACTTGGTTACAGTCTAGAAAAGTCAATGGATTTGTAGTAAAGAAGGATGTTGTGCAAAGCATTCTGGGAAACAAGCTCACATAGCATCTGAACTTTATTATTGAGATTATTATGACTGAGTGATAAGCTGTGCTTTTCCTGGGAGATTCCGTCGCTCCTCTTGATCCACGTGGCTGTATGGACTACGCCGTGGACGGCATTTTGTTGAGGCGTAATTATTCCTCTCAGGATCCTATTAGCATGATGGAATTAGCTGGCCGCTAATCTGCAGCGTGAGATCAGAAGATCTGATGCTGTCGAAAGCTTGGCTGTCGTGACGTATCCCTGCTGTTTGGTAACAATGCTTGTTCTGAGATAGATTTTTACATTTGAGGTTTTCTGTGTAAGATTCTACCTACAGATATCAGGAGAAAGGCCTGCTTAAGACTTGACTTTTTATTAAGCAGTTCTCACGTGTGAAATACTTTAGAAATATCAGGATATGTGTCTTTTATCTCATTTGTAGTTTGCCTCTTGTGGGCGTGGCCTGTCCAGAACTGGTACAAAACAAAATCTACAGATTTATGTAAACTCTAAACATGTTTTATATTTATGTTTGATTTATTTCTATGTCTTTTATTTTTTTCTAGCTTTATTCTCAGCTTAGCCTGATGTAGCGAGCTAGCTGTACTAGCTGTCTACACACAGAGGCATCAACGATCTCAGCTACATCTATCCAGGCTGTATTTTTCTGAAGAATTAAGTTCTACATAAATTTATGAATGTATTTATTATGAAGGCATAAAAGCGATTGATATTTACAGAAAACTTCCAGCACAGTGCGGTGATGAGACTCCTAGTAGCAGTAAAACATTTGAATGGTGCAAACGCTTTAAAGAAGGCTGGGCGGCATGCTGGTGTAGTGTGCACCCCTGTCGCCTTGTACCTCCGGGGTCCGGGTTCGATTCCCGGCCAGGCTCGATTCCCATCTCTGTGTGCATGGAGTTTGCATGTTCTCCCCGTGCTTGGTGGGTTTCCTCCGGGTACTCCGGTTTCCCCCCACAATCCAAAGACATGCAGGTTAGGCTAATTGGCGTTTCCAAATTGCCCGTAGTGTGTGAGTGTGTGTATGTGTATGTGCCCTAGGATGGATTGGCACCCTGTCCAGGGTGTACCCAGCCTCGTGGCCTAAGGCTCCAGGTCCCCCGCGATCCTGAATACAGGATAAAGCGGTATAGAAGATGAGTGAGTGGGTATACGTCTGTGAATGACGATCCAGGCCAAGGTGGCTCGGAGCCCACAGCAGTTGTTTCTGTGAATATTCTGTGAGTGGAACGCCTGATCCTTGAAAATCGACAGATAACTTGTTGCCAACTTGCGGCAGAGACGCATATGTCTGTGGGAACACAAATTGCACATTACAGGAACTTAGCTATGATTTATTTTGACAGCCCCCATACAGTCCTGATCACATGTTTGGACCATTAAAGAGTTCTTTGGAGGCCAGTGTTTCAAATGTGAAGTAGGCAGTCTGATTATGGCTCTGGTGTACTGACAAAACTTTCTGCTTTGATGGTATTCAAACACTAGTGAAACTCAACAGCTCAGTCATGTTTTATCATTTATCATTTTATCATTTCAATTTTATTTATGATTTCTGGTTTGTGCTGATTTATATGGTTTTTCATAAGTTCTCATGGCCTATATGTTTCTTTTTAACATTTTGTGTCATTTATTATTATTATTATTATTATAATATAATTTGTTGCATTTTCATTTTCTCCATCATTTTATTGTTTTTTTGTGCATGCTTTATAAAAATATCTTTCTAGGATGTCTCCCATCAAAGGGCCAATGTTGCAGCTTTCTCAGTAAGTACACAAAAACCTCGGTACTCTTAGTGCTCAGACACGCCTTCTTTTTCCGTGTGTGTTTGTATGCATGTGTTTGTATGTGTGTAAGCAGAATGAAGAATTAAGTGTGTTATTATGTGTAGGAGTCTGTGTTCAAATACTTCAGCCAAGTTAGACACACAAAAAAAGAAATACCTTTTATCTTTCTGATCAGAAACAGTGCGCTCTGTAACACTGCACATGTGGACTGGATGTGATTGATTGTGATGCAACATTTTAATTAGAGTCAGTCAGATTTAAATCAGCTTTACTTATAATCAGATTCACTATTAAATTATAATAAAATTTTTAAAAAACTTTATTATGCGATTCATATTTACTTTCAGATGAAAATTATGATTCTACTTCATATTCTTATTCCAATTCTCACTCATTCCATTCTTTTTTCTGCTAGATTGGAAATCTGCTATGATTTTTTTTCTCTTATTCTTACCTTTATTCCACATCCACAATTAGAATTTTAATTCATATATTTTTTGAATTTCCTTTTTTCTTTTTCTTGTGACAATTTTATTATGAATTTCATCTTCTGCTCTCACTGTAATTCTGATTCCAATTTATTTATTTTTTTTTATTAATAATTGGAATCAGAATTAGATCCTAAGATTCTTAGATCCTAAGATTTTATTTAGGATCTTGCCTTTGATTTCAATTTAGACAAAATTTTATTTTAAATATAATTCAGATTTCCAGTTCCACTTATCTTTAAAGTTCTGAAAAAAATTTATGTAATCTGTCCAATTTGGATTATAATCCTGACAATTTAAATTAAATTAAATTAAATTAAATTAAATTAAATTACAACTTTTCTGCTTCTAAAACATGTTCTTATTATAGTTCCACTGTAACTGTAATGTTACATATTATTTTTATTGTAATTCTGAATGATTCTAATTAAAAGTAATTCTGAACTATTGAACTATTTTTTACTGTGCTCTCTGTAATATATATAAAAAAATAATGCAATCTTCTGATTGAAATGTTAATTCTGTTTCTCATTACACAAAATTTTGGATCTAACTTTGATTACATTCAACATAAAATTTTAATTCATACAGTAACTTCTGCCTTCAGTTATAATGCTGTCAATAATGCTGTCATTTATTCCTTTGCTGCTGATTATTATTTAGACACACAATTGTATTCTAAATCTGAATTTAATGTTGATTCTGATTTAGGAGTTTGATTGTATTTTTAAAATATGATTTTTGGTTTAATTTTGATTCTAATTCTGATTTTATTCTAAATGTTATATAATTCTGATTTAATTCTGCTTCTAGTTGAAATTTGACTTTACTTCCAATTTAAATCTGATTGTAATTTGATTCTGATTCAGATCTTTTGCTTTTTTTTATTCTCTGATTTTAATTAGATTTTGATTCTAATCTGATACTGGTTAAATTCTTATTGTGATCGGATTCTGATTGGGATGTTTGGCTTGCTTCTCTCCTCTCTCCTCGGGGCAGGAGGCTGCATCAGCAGTTTGAAATGTATAAGGATCAGGTGAAGAAGCTCGGTGACGAGACTCAGATGAATCCGGAGCAGAAGAGCGACTCTCCAATCTGCGGAATTTGCCACAAAACCAAATTTGCCGACGGCTGCGGCCACGTCTGTTCTTATTGCCAAACCAAGTTCTGCGCTCGCTGCGGGGGCCGAGTGTCTCTGCGCTCCAACAAGGTAATGAACCCACCTCAGTGTTCATGTTTTTGTTCATGGACATAGTTGTTAATGCAGACTGGGTTTGGGTTTGTGTGAGTAATCTCCACCCTGAAGCTCATAGCAGACTCTGTGGAGTCTGAAGAAAAGCATTATGGAGCTGTGACAAGTCAAAATCTCTGTGGTGTTGTTTATTAATGAATAAATCTTCCTTTATATGAGAAACAACCTATATTGCTCACAATCCCAGCAGGGATTTGGCATTATACAAATTTGTTTATCTAAATAAATATTTTAATTGTTGTTTATAGGTTCATCCAATATAATTGTGATTGAGCATTGTTGGGGGGATGTTACTTTTTAAAGTAACTAAGTACATTACAATACTACTGTCATTAAAAGGTAATCCGTTACATTACATACCATCATCACTCAGCGAAGTTTGGCCCATAATCTGTTAACTGCTAATACCCCTTTCTCACCTACACGGTTTCTCGCGGTGGCCATAAGTACGGTTCATCATGATTCACCGTGAGTTTTGGCACTGTGATTAGGTTTCCATCTTTCTGTGTGTCGGTCCTCGCATAGTCAAACCGCCAGAGGTGAGATAGGGGTATAACAGCAGGAACGACTTTCACACACACACACACACACACACACACACTAATGGATTGGAAATGACTGCTGTTTGGCTCACGGATTACATTCATTGTCTGAATAATGAATTACATTTTTGAAAAAATAACTAAACAACTGAGTACTTAAATGGTGGACCTAACGTGTTAGATTACTGTTACATCAAAAAAGTAATCCAAGTACTGTAAGTACTGTAACGCGTTACACCCAACACTGTGATTGAGGTGAGATATGAGCCAAATGTGTCCTTAAATCTATTTCTTGGATTTTAGTCAAGGATTTTATTTGCACATGTTGTTTAATTAATTACTACAAATTACATGCAAAGATTATTAGGGTCATTTTCTATTTGTATTTATTTCTTGATGTACTGTATTTTTAGGATAGGTGTTTATGATGTAGACTTGTACATAAGAAGCCTCGGTGTGTCCTCGCATCAGAACCCTCCTCTTTCCTATATTTTTGATTCCTCCTCTATTTCATGATTTGTTCATGCTTTGGAAACTCTGGACTTGTGATCGATTTTCGGTGTTACAGCCCAGAGGATATAGGATCGAGAAATTAATGGGTCATCAGTTAGAGTTTTGAGAAACACTTGAGTGTTCCTTCACACGTTTTCCACTAGGGGGCAGAATTTCCCTCTCTTTTTCTCACTGGCTTCTCTCAGGCAGTAACACGAAGTGGTATACAGTATTTCTAATAAAGAATAATAGTCAGTAAGAGGAGAATTTATACAAGTACACTCATACAATAAATAAAAAATAGAAATAAGCAAATAAATATAACAAATAAAAAACAGTACCCTAAAACATCCATCACTCACTCATTGTCTATAGCGTTTTGTCCTGTATTCTTTGGCCTATCCCAGGAGACTTAGGGCACAAGGCAGGGTATAAAAAGCTTTGAACATTTTGGGGAGCACTGTTCAATCCATCAACCGAAAATAGAAAGAGTAACTCTGAAGGAGCTGTGGAGCTGTGGAGATCAACAGCTTATGTGAGAGAATCTATTATTAACTATTAGATGTGCACTCCATAAATCTGGCCTTTATAGAAAAGTGGCAAGCAGAAAGCCATTGTTGAAAGAAAATCATAAGAAGTCCAGTTTGCAGTTTGCAACAAGACTTGTGGGGGGCACAGCAAACATGTAGAAGAAGGTGCTCTGGTCAGATTAGACCAAAATCTTACTTTTTGGCCTAAATGCAGAACACTAAGTGTGGCGGCAAACTAACACAGTGCATGGTGGTGGCAGCATCATGTTGTGGGGATGCTTTACTTCAGCAGGGACAAGGAAGCTGGTCAGTGAAAGAAAACCTGTTAGAGTCTGCAAAAGACTAGAGAGCCATATTCATGTGTTAGAATGACCCAGTCAAAGTTCAGACCTAAATCCAATAGAGAATCTGTGGTAAGACTTGAATATTGCTGTTCAGGATGCACAGTTCTCCATCCAATCTGACTGAGCTTGAGCAATTGTGCAAAGAAGAATGAGCAAAAATTTCAAATTGTCTATATGTGCAAAGCTGGTGGAGACAAACCCTAAAAGATGTGCAGCTGTCGTCGAAGTGAAAGGTGGTTCTACAAAGTAATGTACCAGGGGGCTGAACACAAATGCACGCCACATTTTTTAAACATTTATTAGTAAAAAAAAAAAAAAAAAACTATTTATCATTTCCAATAAAAACAATTATGTGCTACTTTGTGTTGGTCTATCACATACAGTAAAATTACAATAAAATAAATTAATGTTTGTGGTTCTAACATGACAAAATGTGAAAAGTTCAAGGGGTGTGAATACTTTTTCAAGGTACTGTACATAATTGGGTTAAACACTAGAAGCGCAGCACCAGTGTCACCTACTTTTAACGCGATTCATCGGCCATGTGATAGTTTAGATACAAGATCAACTTGCACTTGGACAATGCGCCATTCATTCCCGCGTTGATAATCAGCGATATTTTTTTTTTCATATT
>JAQQZT010000023.1:33243921-33262473 GCA_030068275.1 Clarias platycephalus | reverse complement strand
ACACACACACACACACACACACACACACACACACACACACACACACACACACACACACACACACACACACATGTGTACTTGTCTTCATAGGTGTTTGGCTCTGTGACTGATCTGGTAGAGGAACCACAGACTCTTATATGTCCACAGTGGACATACTGTACATAGTGCACTATATAAGTAGAAGATCTTTATTCTCGCCTGTATTTCATACCCTTTGATGTGCGTATTTGGGATTTGGCCAATAAATTTTAGGCACGTCACGCTTGCGTAATGTATCATAAATAACGTCTCACATTGGCAACTAGTCACAGCTGCGAATGCTACCTTTTATAATTCTTATGCTTTTAGAAACATTTTGGATAACCTTAATATAGTTTCTGTGCGTCAGACACAAGACTACCTAGCTCCAAAACTGAAACTTTTTCTTTACAAATGGAAGTCTAACGTGTGTTGACTCAATAAGCATACGCAATCCAACAACCTCGGCAACACAGTGATCCCAAGCATTGCAACTCTTTTTATGTACACTTTACACTTTGGCATATATAATTGTTATGGTTGTATTTTCCCTTCTTTTTCCCCCAGCAGTCAGGTGACAGGACTCTGGTATCGCCTGGGGTTTGTTGCTTGTGGGTGTGGCCTGGCCATATTGTAAAGAAAGAATCGTGCTGAGAAATCGTCGCAGCGACAGTAGGAATTGCTTGTAAAATCGAGCACAAACTAAAAAATCAGGTCTGTGGATAGATATCCCTGGCTTTGCACTAGCTAACTGTACTGACTACGTACAGTCACCAAAGACACCCACCTTTTTCATTTCAAGCTTCATAGTGTTTCTACAGTATAGATATCAAACAACATTATATCTGTAACAGATTAAGATAAATCCACAGTCATACCTTTTTCTACCAGACAGTATGTGGGAATGAATTGCCCTGGGGAGGTGAAGTTGTGGGCAGGGAACTGAAGAAACTTTGGACCACACGTGCTATAGGGCTTTCATATCAGGAAACCAGACTTGGATCTGAGTACTTGAATACTTTATCCCAAAGTCTTCTTTTTTTTTTATTAGTGTGAACTGATTGATGAACTTGGGTCCGGTTTGCATCAGATGTGAAGCAACTGTACCAAAATATGTACAGTACGTGAACTGGTATTTTAGAATGTGACGTTAAATCTAGCCAAGTGTCGCGTTTTAAACATAGCAGTGAAGGGATCACGGGGATCTCTGAGGAATAATACAGTAGATCACTTTATCTACTGATCACTTTATAGATCACTTTGTCTATTCCACAGTCATGTAGTTTGATGACCCAGGTGTACCAAGGTGTACTCCTTCCTTGTGTTTATTGGTGAATCGCAAACCAGCTAGGTCCACACCGCCACCTACTGTTCCTGAGTGTGCAGATATACAGTATGAGTGTACTCGGGTATGGAGCAACATTACTGGTGTGAAAGTTGAGCAGTGACGGAGTGGCGAATGGGGTAGCTCTACTCACACATGGTACATGGCAATCATACCTAATAATAAACGTCCTCTAAGAATCATTCAGTGGTTTGGATTTGTCACTTTCTAATGTCATATCTTGTATAAGAAATTCCTATCTGAAAAAAGAAATCACTTCTCCATGTTTTGTGTATACAGTATGTATAATGTGAAACGCTTTGTGTTGGTGTGCTTGTAGTGTAAATGTTCTATCAGAGACTTTTCTCGTTTGTGTTTTATAATTTGCTTGTAGAAGCCTTGAGACTTTTGCACAGGGTCAACGTTTTTGTGGTGAGTCTGCTTGAGCTGTCTCTACGTGTCTGATAGCTAAATAACATTTTATTCTTTAAAAACCTTCGAATTACGGTCAGATTTTAAATTTATAAAGATTCTAGCAGAAATCATTGAAATTCCTGAACAAGTTAAAGCTCAAGGAACTCATACACTGGGATTGTCTCAATGTAGAGATAATAACCTGAGGATTTCAAACCTAAAGACACATGGGACCGAGCGTTGCTAAGCAGCTGTATCAGTTTCTTGTGTCTTTTGCTTGTTTCTCGTCTGAGACTCGGACCACAAATCAATATGTTTATATCACAACAAACAACTGCCACATGATATCCAACGACAAATGGATTCTTGGGACCTGTTTTTGTTCTTCTTTATGTGTCTGTGTGTGTGTGGCATATTTTAAAAGTGTACATTTCATGTTGCTGTACTTAATTAGGAATCGTAACTGATTTTAAACATTTAGTGTAATGCTTTGTATTGCAGTGATAAATTAAAAATTAACCTCATATCAATATCATGCTAAATCTTCTAATTAACTTCAACAAACCTCAGCAACCCATTTTTTTTTTCTGGCCATATCTTTATCTCTGTTCAGCTGAAGGTTTGTTTTGTAATTATGCAAAATAAGCGTTAGATGTGAATAATTCATCAGCGTTAGATCATTTATTCCCAGTGCTTTTCCTCCTCTTTAGTTAAACTCCAAGCATGCTAGTGTGTGATGTGTGTGTGTGTGTGTGTGAGAGAGAGAGAGAGAGAGAGAGAGAGAGAGAGAGCATAAAACTGAATTGGAGCTAAAGGGAAATTATTATACTGTGTAATAATTGAGTCAGAGAATCACATTTTCTTTCTGTCCTGCATATATTATCTATAAAGCATTCTCTCTCTCTCTCTCTGTTTGTGTGTGTGTTAGTGTGTGTTAATCTTTAAATTTTTCTGTCCTCCCTGCTCTAGCACTGATCTCTTAACTGCTTCTGTTTCTGCTGTGCTTTTCTTTTCCTTTCTAAAAACCAGTCTGGACTCTGTGTGTGTGTGTGTGTGTGTGTGTGTGTGTGTGCGCGTGCACCTTAAATTCTCCTAATGCCAGTCTAAACGGATCGATACACGCACGGCACGGAAACAGCGCCGCAGTGCCAAAGCTGATTATTCCTTCTCTACAGCAGCGATGACTCAAAACATACTCACTTTGATGTACTGGATGTAAAACAGGGCGTGGCCGGCTCTGGCTCTGGCTCAGCATGGATTGGTCCATCTTGACTAGGCTTTTTTTTCCCTTTTTTTCTTTTTTTTAAAGACTTGTCCTGGATGTGTCCCGTATAAAAATGAGCTAACATTTTGTTTCGAAAACACACATTTTACCAGTATTTGAAAATCTGTTGTGATAGAGGGTGTTTTTCCTTAATCGACAGTTGCGCAAGTTAACAATCAGTAATTGATTAATTAAATTGACAAAGCAGAAATTCATGCTGCCAAAGATACTTCTCTCATCATTCTGTCCTTGTACTGTACAACAAAACGATGCTGCTAAAAAATACAATGTCCCATACTGTGCATAGATATTTAAGATACAGAGAAACGTGTCACACTCGACCATAGCTTAGCTAGTAAGCTAAATAAAAAGGAACCGCATACAAGAGCCTGAATTTTTCGCCTTTGCCTTCACCCATACCTGTCCACTGTAACCAGCCTCGTATCCTAGATGACAAAACTGTAGGTGTTAGTGAAGTGTTGAAGGTGAAGTGTCAGTGGAGTAGATGGGGTCATTATGATGCGTCTAAACTGAAGATAAAAAATAATGCTGACTTTGGCTGATGGAGAGTCCTTGATATTGTATAAAAAACGTACTTGATCATTCTGAGTTACAATAGCGGCATTCCAAGCCATGCCCACTGGGGTGGGACATCGTGAGCATTTCATTGGTGGATTAGACAAGTGATACAAGATGAGTCATCGAAAAAACTTTTAGTAAAAAAATCTAAGCAAATGATCTGAATATACTGTAATATTTTTTGTAGCAGGAGGTACTGTCTTCAAACACACACACACACACACACACACACACACACACACACACACTGTCCTGGTCAGACCTTGTAGATCGAAACTAAATCATACATCAAATATGAGTTCTCTGTACTAACACACACACACACACACACACACACACACACACTGAAATGTGCTGAGTTAGTTGAAATAATAAACGTCTGACAGGACCTACGTTTGGCCCGTAATCAGCTAAGTAGCTTTAATCCTCCTTAGCAAGTCTTATTTGACCTACAGCTAAATACAGCACTCGCTAAAGGCATTAGCTCAGCTCCCACAATGCTTTGCAGCTCGGCAGTTCCCGGCCATCCTCGGCTTCTAGAAGCAGTGGTCAGCTTTCTGGCTGCGTGTATACACACAAATATTTGTGTCCTGAGCTGGCATGAGACCTAATGGTGTGTGCGTGTGTGTGTGTGTGTGTGTATGTGTGCGTGTGTGTTGGGTGTATTAGTGTGTGTGTGTGAGGAAGGGAAAGAAGCTAGCCTAGTGTGATAGTGCTGAGTAACCACTCAAAGTGTGTGCGTACAGTATGTGAATGAGGGCATTACCTGAATGAACTGATTTCTGAAAAGATTTTTAGCATTTGTACAAATAAAAATGTTCATAATTGACCCTGATAATGGTACTGTGGTTAGCTGATTAAACTTAATTAATTAATATTAATAAATGTGCATAATCTTTATTGCTAATTCCAAATAGCTAACATAAGCTACCCTGAAATAATTTTAAATCATGTTCATAAATGTTCATAATTGTCCTTACTAAGACTAGCTACTGTAGTTGGCTAACACAGACTAACCTGACTGGATTTTGTTGAATGGATGTTGTAGAAGTCCCTAAACATTATTGTATTGTAACATTATATTGTTATTTCTATCTACTGTAGTTGACTAAAATTAGTTATCCTAAATGATAATATACAGTATATTAGATTATGTGATTATTTAATATTCATATATATTTATAATTTTCAATTTTCTAATGCTACTATGCCAGCTAACATAAAGTAACTGGACAAGATTTCAATCAAAGCTCTTTCCCTTATTTCAATGTCTGTACCTTTTGTTATTAACTATAATTAGGTAACTTACAGTAGGCTTAGCTAAGTTGGAAGGTATTTTAAAATCGTATTCATAAATATTAACAACCGTCACTGCTAATCCTAGCTAGCTTGCTAAACTGAGCTAGCCTGACTGGAAAACTGGCAGGATTGTTATTATAAAAATTTATAATTCTGACTATTGATGCTGTCTGTCTAATGTGAGGTTTCCTGACAGTTCTGACAGAATTTTGAGTCTTTATTTCTAAATGATTTTACATCATTCATGAATATTCATCATCTCCACTGCTAATGCTATAATGAATTGTTTGTCAGCTTATCCGTCGGCATGCATGTTTTTTTTTAGAAGAGTGT
Organism: Clarias platycephalus; assembly: GCA_030068275.1. Taxonomy (NCBI): domain Eukaryota; kingdom Metazoa; phylum Chordata; class Actinopteri; order Siluriformes; family Clariidae; genus Clarias; species Clarias platycephalus. Next base: position 33,257,242 of record JAQQZT010000023.1, on the reverse strand, counting down.
ATCAAATGCTAAAAAGAAAAAAAATGTCATAATTGAATTAATTTGACTCAAATTACTAAGGTAAAATCTGTTCCTTGTTGTTATCTTACAATATGTACGGCAAAGCATTTGAGTTTTCAGTATCTCTTTAGCGTTTTTTTGCTGGTTATCAGAGACTTTTATCTCAGAATTTATTGCACATGTGACCCATGTACAGGTAGCTGTAATTGTGGTTGAATGCGGAGCTCAATGGTTAATATTTATTTGGACTAACATTCATTTTGGTTTTGATCTACAGGAGAAGAAGTCCATCAGCATCCAGGTCACACAAAGGGGACGTCATAGGACGAACTCAGCATGGGGAAGGCATCATACCTCGGTCTCCGTCTGAATCAAACCGCTGGCGTTATCAGGACCGCCACCTGGACGTTCACATAGACGATCGAGAGCTCCAGCGGCAGCGCGAGGAGGAGTATCGGTCTCGGTACCGCAGTGACCCCAACCTCGCCCGGTACCCTGTTAAACCACAGCCCTACGAGGAGCAGATGCGAATCCATGCTCAGGTTTCTAGAGCACGGCACGAGCGGCGCCACAGCGACGTTTCCTTGGCTTTCACTGAGCTTGACGAGGCACACAACGGTTTTGACGGTCGACGTCCAGCATCAAAGCGCTCGTATTCGATGGACAGAAGCTCTCCGGCTTTTAGGACGTTCAGTAAAATGCACCATCTGGACCCTGGCATGATGGATGGTGCGATGAGGACCGACTCTCTCAGTTCGGATCAGTCAGAGTCGATGAGGCCTGCAAGGAGCCGGAGAACAGGACGGTTCAGGGCGGCGGGGAGCTTCAGCAGTTCAGAGGAGGAGATCAACACCACGCCGGAGTACACAAGTTGTGAGGATGTGGAGCTTGAGTGCGAATCCTTTGGTGAGAAAGGTGAGGATATGTAAAAAAAAAAAAAATGAATGCACTTCTTGTTGTTAGGTGGGGTTTAATGCTTAGTCGATTACAGTACTCAAAATGTCTGCTTCCTTATTTAATACAGGTAGGTGTGTTTTGGATTTATGGACAGAATGATCAGACTGCCTTCATATGTAAGGAATGTTACAAAGTGCTGACAGTGGAGACTCCTTCCATAAATGTTGAATAAACTTCTCCTGACAGAAGACTTAACCACATCAATGATTACACACATTGAACAACTGTAACATATTAGAATGAACACATACTGTATATCTAAACCTGTGATTTGTTGCATCATTACTCTCAAAGATGCTGTTATAGAATATTAATAAAAAAAAATTGACCAGTCACGACTCAGAACCCAACAGCAATATCATGCTGGTTTCTGTTACATGGTGTAGAAGTGACGACTTGCTGTTCGCTGACCCCAAGTAGACGTCAGTTGCGTGTGGTGTGTTCAGTATGTATGACATCACTGCTGAATATTTCATGCTCTGTAATTAAAGCCCAGTACCGCAGAGAGGACTCTAAAAGCTGTGCAGGTCGTTACAGCATGCCATCATCTTCCACGAGCTCTGCTCAAAATTATGGCCGAAACCTGACGCTGATCCCATCCCGGCATCCTGACAGTAACTGAGCGCTTTTCTGCAAAGTGAGACTTCACACGCCTTACAGCAGCATGCTTGAGGATCCGTCACGTGCTGGCGTCGTGTATATGATCAGTGCTGTGATTCTGATCCATTGTCTCAGGATGCAGTATTGGGTCAGAGCATGAACATAGTTTTTATTAACAATTTTATTATTTTGTGTTTATTTTAATAGATTTTTCTGTTTACATCAAATCATAAATATAAACTGTACCATCACAACCTACCTCAATAAGAAAAACCCCACAACCACCATGGTCACCAAAAACACCATCACAATCAAAAGCACAACCACAAGAACCACCACTTTAATCACAACCACCACCATCACCAAAAACGACAACTACTATAAGCATAACAACAACATAACCAGCACTACAACCACCTTCACCACCACCATTACCACCACAATTACCACCGCAATCGCAAAAAACACCACAACCACCACTACAACTACAACATCCCCCACAATCATCACCCGCATTACCACCACAATCACAAGCACCTCCACAACCAACACCATCACTATTACCACAATAATCATAAGCACTACCACAACACCCAACATCACAACCACCACCAAAACCACTACAATTGCCCCCACACCACCACCACAACAACCATTAACTCCAGCAGGGCTACATCCTCCTCCATCACCCCACAACTATCACCTCAGTCACCACAACCAACGCCACAACCTTCACAATCTCTACCACCACCACTACTATAATAATAATAATAATAATAATAATACAAATAATAATAACAATAATAATTAGGTGTAATCATTAAATAATTAAAGTTCAGATACAAAATATAGTTGATCATATCACAGGTCCAGGCAGTGGAATCAGACAAAAGTGCTAAAATTGCCAAGTCCTTGCATTGACTAAACACTCACTGGCTCTGTATTGCAAGGTGAACTGGCTTTATATTTAATTTGTTAACAGGCAGAATTTTATGGGTGTAATGTACTGGGAGCATCTGACCATAGTATAATTATTTAGTAAAGATAATATTTTGCAATAATAATACAGCAGCAGGATACAAAACACAGAAACATACATCACTGGAAAAAGTCTGATCTGGCAACCCAGATCAACAGTAAATGTTAAGTGTGATTAAAACAATGACTAAAGGTTTAACTGTATTTCGGATTTGACCTCATAACCTTCCCCAGAACCTAAATACAGTACAGTAAACAAAGTAACTGCATCCCCTTTCACTGAACATCAGGTTCTTTCCTTGTCATGCTGAACATCTCTGATGAGCTGATCCTGAGAGACTGACAATCAATCGTGGATTAGCAGACGTAGTTTGGTTTAAAGTCACACAAATAAATAAATAAATAAAATTATAAAATAAATAATTAAATATGCACACATAGCTGCAATAAACACTTTTGTAAGATAATCTATTAATTTTTATAATTTCAAAAGATGGATGAAAGTATTGCATCGAGTGGGTGTGTTTTGCCAGGAATGGACCCTGAATCTTGTGGAAATGCTGTTTGTTTTTGTGTGTGTACACTATGTGTGTTGGCTAGTGACGTTTGCATCATGTACAGTAGAACAGAGTATTTGAGCTTCCAAGAATAAAGTATAATCCCATTATTCTAATGCACGAAGGAGGAGGAGCGACGAACAGGGCTGCAGAGAAAACCAGAGAAAGTTGAAAACACAGCAGGGCCTCATTTTGAATTAAAAAAAAAATAAAATCAGGTTAGGGGTCAGATTGGACTTGTAATTCTGAGCGTGGGAACAAAAATGTGTCTGTAATGTGTATCCTGATCTTGACTCCGAAGCAAATCGGATTTAGTGAAATTCCACCGGGGTTTGGAAGGAGACGGGGAGACGGAAGGCAAAGACGGATTACTGACAATTTGTTTGGATCAGAAGGTCCTGAAAAAAAAAACTGAAAGAGTGTTAAAGTGATGAATTGGACATGTGAGGAATGGAGCGAGTGATGAGAGGAAACGTAAGGCTGCATTTCCTGTGTTATTAAATCATTAGTGGTTCATTTTATTGTTGGAAAGTTTACTTCCAGGTGTGAAAGTGAGAGTAGTGCACAGTGTTTGTGTATTTCTTATTGCAGCACTTTTACCCTGTAGTGTTTTATTCCTCTTATTCCACAGCAGTTTGCCAACAATGATATACAACAGTGTATAAAAAAAATCACACAATGTATTTTCTATCAAGATTGTACCGTTACATTTAATGTGCTGAACGAAACGTTTTAAACAGATAAAACAGATGGAGTGACATTACTGATGAAAGATTGAATGATAGTCTATAAAATATTTGGTGCTTAGGCAGAAAGTTATGTATATTTTTTAAAATAAAAATTTCTCCGTAGTAAGTTATAACAACAAAACCTTTTTCGTAAACCAGCTTAAAGACCTTTTGCAGTCACATAATTACCATGATGTAAGTTACTCCAATGGACAGCAGCAGCACCGTTAAGCAAAATCAGGCTACTGTGTATTTTCGTTGATAGTTATGTTCAAGGTGTATTTTAAAGCCAAAAAAAAAAACAGAAATACAGTATTACCTGATGACCTAAAGGATTACCTAATGCTTTGTCACAAAGCTAAAAGAGTAACCTAGCAACTGATAGCTTCTGTTCTGCTGATTATCTTCACATACAGTGTGTTGTGGTGGATTTCGTAACTTATTCAAAGAGAAACAAGTGTGTGGATGAAGAAGGTGATAAGGATATGGATTTGATATCAGAACATGATGACTACAGATGGTGTACAAACATGATTCCTTCTGGATTTGGTGACGTTTGACTTAACGTTCATTCAGTGACATCATGACAGAGGAGTTTACGCTTCTTTGTTTTTCAGTAACAAGCTGCAATTTTGTGAGTGAGGCTGGTGAGGGAACGAGTGTTTATTAAGTGTTTATTGCTACTATAACATTAGTGAGAAGATTTAAACATTAATATAAATAGATAAGTATAAGGGACGTTCAGGTCAAAGCGGGACTTGTAATTGTGCAGAATAACAGAGCACAGTTCTAAGAGTGAAATCTTCCTATATTTCTCTATATAATCTCCTGCTACACTAATGCACTTATCCCAGCATTTCTATATCGCTTAAATACTGTTAAGGTAGAACGTTTTCTCAGTACGCTAAAGCCATGATCGGACTGCCCGCTTCACACTGGAAGCGCTGGCCTCCCTGGAATTCCTTTAATGGCTCAAATATGTTCTGATGGCTTTGAGCCAGTTTATGACTGTACTGTACAGGGGATGTGGCAATAACTCCCAGCTTAGTTCCTGTAATGTGCAACTGGTGTTGGTGAATGATTGTGTGTACAGTTCCCACAGACAGATGCGTCTCTTATGCAAGTTGGCGACAAGTCATCTGTAGATTTTCAAGGATCAGGCGTTCCACTCATGGAATGTTCACAGGAACAAATGCAGTGGGCTCAGAGCCACCTTGACCTGGATCTTCATTCTCAGTTAAAACATTTTGCATTCAAATTTCTTTTACTTTATAAGGGTCATCACTGTACTATTTGAAGTCTTGTGTAAATGTCAATCGCTTCAACTCCTTCTTCATTCACCAGAAATGTCAGCACAAGTCCCGGTTTGGCTTGAACGGCCCTTGTTATTATGGAAGTGTAATTATGGGTAAATTGATGTAGTCTGTAAGGAGTGAAACACTTAGGCACTTAGGCATAGGAAAATAATCAATTCAGGATGGTAACTGTGACTCTGCTTGATCATGAAAGTGTTTCACAACAGTAACAGCACATAGAGGTCGAGTTTGAGGACAGGAACTTCAAGGCTAAAGGTGAAAAACAGACAACTTGCAAAAGCCAGGATGGAATTATAGATTGCTAGATTGTGTGCGATCAGAGACGGAATCAACAGACAGAGTAAAGCTGGAAGGGTGAACAGAGGCAGAATAACAGAACAACCCTGAACGATGAGCTGGATAAAGTCTGGCAGGTAAAACCCAAGTACGAGGGATCACGAGAGTCATACGCCTGGGTTGTGTATAATGTCCATTGTGATAACAAGCCTTCACTACTTTCTTCCTCACCACACAGAGATGTTACACCATGAAGCTCTCAGAACCGCTCTTCTCTGAGTGTGTTGCTGCATCGTGTGTTTACTGGCATCTGTTCTTGACTGGATAGGGAAGATGCTCACAGAGTACAGACAGCTGGGCACCGCTCATTCAGGGGCAATCAAGAAATCAAACTAAATAATATAAATCAACCAGGAAAATCTGAAATGTGGGTCAAGCTACAGTACAGTACTGTGGCTCCAGATAAAGACGTAGCTAACAATAACACCGGGGAAAGTTGACACCAGAATATTTTTTAAACTGATTTGTCTTCACACTAAAACTCCAAAACTGTGTTTTGAATCGGCATGCAAACGGATGAATAAAGTGAGTGGGATGCTTTTAGCGTATTAAACGCAAATGAAAACGTTGCAGAAAAATAAAACCGCTCCAATTCATAGACAGATTAGATTAAAAGTAGATTAGATTACAAGTGCAGTGCTAAAAAGAGAGAATAGACGTGCTGGGCGAAAATAAAAACCAAAACAAAAAGCTGCACGTAATTGTGCATCATGCTAAACTGGGAGATATACTTATAAGCATCAGAATTCCTGGCTGATCGACTGTTTTATTTTTGTGAAAATAAAATGTGCATTAGATGAACAACGAAATTCTGAATGAAATCTATCTTCCCGGTGTGTGTTTTTTATCTGCAGGAGATATGGACGGCCACTGGTGGGATTATGCGTCATGGCATAATGAGTCTTCGCCAATGTCTATGGTGAGACGTCCAATCATCTGTCTCCTCACGTCACATTGTTAATCTTATTCAACACTGTGCAAGTTTTCTTTTCTTCTTCTCCGGTTCCATCTTTTCTCTTTTATGCTTTTACAGTCATACGCACATGAGTTTGTTCTACTAGGGAATCTCCTGTTGTAGTGGTTCTCACCCTTGTAGCAGAGGTTCTCCTTCCCTGCTCATGTTAATTAAGAAAAGGCTGGTGATTAGCTGATTAGTGAGATCAGGTGTGCTGGGAGAACCACTGTTCTATAGTTTCTGGGTAGAACCCTGCCTGGGCGACAAGTCTTGATCACCATCCGTTGTCTCACGCCATTGTTGGCATCCATTATCCGTCATCATCACTGAACTTCCACATATTCACATACATGGCATTTGCAGACACTCTTATCCAGAGCAACTTGGATTTTATCTCATTATGCATCTGAGCAGTTGAGGGTTAAGGGCTTTGCTCAAGGCCCCTACAGTGGCAACATGGTAGTGGGGTTTGAACCCAGGACCTTCCGATCAATAGAACAATGCCTTAACCATGCCTGCTACCCCTGACCCCAGACTTTCCTTCTACCCTTTTAACTCTTCTTAAACCATTCATGTAAATTAGATTTTTTTAATGTAATACCATAAAAAAATTTTTTTTCTTTTTTCTTTTGTGATTTTGTGTAATTTTGTCACTGTCCATCAATAAGCTATGTGCTGGTTTTATATTCTATATCACAGTATCACATTTAAAAAAAAGAAAATTTTTTATTATTATTACTCAAAAGAGCTTCAATATAAATACTTTTATTTTAAAATACTGCAAGATGTATGTGAGATTAAAACTACTTAAGTTGAGTTTTGGCTGGAACTCTGCAGCACCCCGTGACGTGGCAACCTTCCAAAGATGGAGATCGGTTAATCGGGCGGATTTTACTGAACAAGCGGATGAAGGATGGTACGGTGCCACGAGACACGGGCGCGCTGCTGGGCCTCAAGGTAACACCAGCCTTTTATATCGCGACCATTTCCTAACCAGTGATTACGACCTGCAATGATCACATTCACTCATCAGTGTTTTAAAGACATTGGTAGACTGAGGTCATGATTTATTCCAACATTATTTCAATTGTAGCGAATCAGCTTGCTAGCAGTTAGCTACATATTATGCTGTAATATAATGTGATATGATTTACAGAACTGTGTTACACCTTAAACCTTAAATCAACCAGGCTGTTATATAACCAGTGTGTCATCACCATTGTGTACTTCTGTAGTGTGTAGAAAAAGTAGAGTGAGGTGTACAGTATATCATTATTATTATTTTATACTCTTGTGCTGGATGTGTATATGATTGATCAATATTTTACACCCCTGTGCTGGACGTTTATATATTAGTGATTATTATTTTATACCCCTGTGCTGGATGTGTATACTGTATGATTGATCAATATTTTACACCCCTGTGCTGGACGTATATATATATTAATGATTATTATTTTATACCCCTGTACTGGACGTGTATGTTAGTGATCATTATTTTACATCCCTGTGCTGGACGTGTATATGATTGATCATTATTTTACACCTCCCTATTTATTTATTTATTTATTTATTTATTTTTCTTTAGGTGGTTGGAGGGAAAATGACTGAATCTGGTCAGCTTTGTGCTTTTATTACCAAAGTGAAAAGAGGAAGCTTAGCGGATACAGTTGGCCATCTCCGACCAGGTACAGTATATATATATATAATCCCCCCCTGAATAAATTTAAAGTGAGAGGACTCTACAGGAAGTTCACCTATTAATAAACTGACTTTTGTCCTGACTCATCACTCTCCCTTTCTCTCTCTCTCTCTCTCTCTCTCTCTCTCTCTCTCTCTCTCTCAATGTGTCTGCAGGTGATCAGGTTCTTGAGTGGAACGGGAGAGTTCTACAGGGAGCCACATTTAAGGAGGTTTATAATATTATTCTAGAGTCCAAACCTGAGCCGCAGGTCGAGCTTCTGGTCTCGCGGCCCATTGGGTGAGTGCTGACTCATCTATTATTAATGTACTTGTATTAATGCATTCAAATACTTGGTCATCATATACTGTACAGTACTCCTGTATTATATTAAAACATCTTGGATCTTAGAATATCCTCCTGTATTACACTCATGTACTTTACTGCTTTACTGTTATAATATAGTCATGCAATAACATTATATGGGTATTTATTCTTATTAATATTCTTCTGTATTATACTAATATCGTCCTGTATTTTAAACCTATGCAATACTCCTGTGTTATAAAAACATACTTTGGTACTGTAAATATACTGAATAGTGCTGTAAATATAATGATAAGCCCTTGCATTATAAATAAATACCTGTATGTTATCAATATATACTCTTGCAGTATTATAATACCCCGAGTTATTTTTCGAACAACTTCTTATACACAATTACTTATAAACAGACCAATGTATTATAATAATAATAATATAATAATAGACTAATATTTTCTATTTTTCATACTTGCAGTGACATACCCAGAATATCAGAGAGCACACATGGACAGCTTGAATCCAGTGAGTATTATTGTCACATACAGTAAATGTGTTTACTGTACAATACAGGAATCTTGTAATAATACGATAGAAAGTGTAAAGTAGTAGCGCTGATGTTAACGTCACACTTTTTCACCCTCCCAAAAAAGGTTCAAGCTCATTTGAATCACAGAAGATGGGTCCATCTATTTCCGTCACGTCTCCCATGAGTCCCGGCGTCCTTCGTGATGCTCCACAGTATCTGTCCGGACAACTTTCAGTAAGTTTTCATCATGCCAAATTAAGCCAAATGTCAATTAAACTGTAAGTGCAAATTGTCATGATTAAAGTTTTAGTTTATTACGTTTGTCTTTATGATTATTTAATGAAAAAGGAATTTTTATATTCCTTTATTTTGTACATTACTAATATTAAATAGGTTTGAACCGGCCCAAACTGAAATGTACCCAGACGCTAACCAGAAATGTAGTTACAGTAATAATCCAGAACATATTTAGCTTTGTTCTTTATATTATAAGCATGTATCTATTTATTACTGTTGAGTCTTATAGATATTAATGTAATTGTTAAATCCTGGAGCTAGACTTTATATTATATTTTATACGTAGCTGAGACTCAAAATCCATAAGCTGTCAGATTATTATGTGTGATTTAAATTTAATTTGTTGTTAAATATCTGCAGATTTATCCTGGAAATTAGTGCTCATGTTCCAGATTGGAGCTTCTGTGTCTTTGCTCTGCTGTGCTTCCTCATGGGTTAATTTAATCATTGTTTTTATTTAAAATGAGGGAGATTTCTAAAAAAAAAAAAAGAAGTTTATTTTACATAAAGGAAAAGGGTGAAATAGAATGTTATAATTAATAAAGGCATTATGCTGTACAGTAGACTTTTATATTATAATACAAATCCTATGATTCTTAATAATATATGAATAGTATTTTAAAATTAAGAATTATTTATAGCATTATAAAGTAAAAAAATTTCATAAAAAACAAAAACCCCAGCTAATCGTCAAGATGTGGTTTTGTGTTCTGCTATTTAAACATGAAGTACAGAGCTACAGTAACTTAGCATTGTGGGTACAGAGTTAAAGTATCTACATGTAACAAGAAAACTTTTTACGGAAAACTCATCTAAAATGTTCACAAATCTTCCACCACTGCGAAAAATGTTGGTCCTGTGATGTCTCGGGGACGAATCGAACTCCGTTATTGATTATAATTGAGGCTAAATCTCTTCTCAGCTGTGTGGTTTTAATTTATAAGCATTTGATTTAGTTTTATGGCATTTTTATTTCTTTTTCTTTGTTAATTTTGCTTACCCAGAGTCCATGCCTTAATAGAAGAACCACGCCTTTTGTCCCTAGGGTCCAGGTAACAGCACCGGTCTGACTGATACACACTTTTTTCTCTGACTCCTTTCTCTTCCTCTCTACGATATTTGGAAAATGCATAGCAGGAAAATGGCAGCATTTCAAATCTCTGATCTTCATTTCCCTTTTGTCCGGATTTTTGTTAGCTCACATTCATAGATTTTTTTTTTGTTTCGTTTCGTTTCCATACCTAATATTATCATCGTTTAACATATTAAACCCCATCTTGCTAAGGGTCTGAAGAAGTCTGCATGATTTACTGACCTGCACTGAGGAGTTTAAAGAGACAAACATTGACTTTTTTTCTGACTGTAATGTTCAGTGTTCAGGATTTTAATTTTTTACTATCTATTTAAAGTCTCTTTAAATTGTACAGTTAATTACAAATTGCCATGGGACATAAACTTTTCTTTTCCTTGCAACTGGAAACAGGATTTTTCCTCCAGTGCTTTGATTTTAAACCAGAAAAACACTACCATACAGTATTTGCAGGTCTGTAAGATACTACAATATTTTCTGCGTTATATAAAATAGTGCTATATTTTCTGGACTACAGTATATGATGGTACCTTATTATGATGACTGTAACATACTAGCTTACTTTAGGACACTACAATATTTTTTTTGTAATATAAAATACCATCTTATTCTCAGGACTATATGATACTATTATATTTTCAGGTCTATAAGCAACTCCCTTATCCTCAAGATATGTACAAGATATTGCCTTATTCTGTGGACTATAAGATATGACCTTATTCACTGAAATATAAGATACTACCTTATTCTCTGGACTATACGATATTACCTTATTCTCTGGACTACAGGTTACTACCTCATTCTCAGAAACATAAATTACGACTTTATTTTTAGTACTATAGGATACTACCATGTTTTTTAAGTGGCATTGTTGTGACATGAAATTTAAAATAAAAATTATATTTGTCACATACACAGCCATACACAGTATGATATGCAGTAAAATGCTTATACGACCGCCCATGATCTAAAACTTAATAAAAAAAATATTTTTCATATTATTCAAATAAAAATAAAATATGAAATAAGAAGAAATTATACAAATATAAAAAACTTTAGCTGTTACAACATGTATAAGTTATTAAATTAAATAGAATTGAAATTACATGCATACTAAATAGCACGTATACAATTCTTTCTGCTTTGTTCCCATTATATACTTTTATAGTTCACCAATATAAAAATTCATGCCAACCTTCATACACTTCAATAACAGTTAAGGTGAAGCATTGATTTCTTGCATGTCAAAAATGAAGTTATGAACATTTATCATTGACTGCAGTGAGACTCATAGTCCAGAAAACATTGCATGTTAAATTTCTGAAATAGCATGCTATTCTAATAATAGAGAAAACTCCATTTTCCATGTTGCAATGAGAAGATTGCTGTAAAGTCCCATTTTTCAACATGAAATTGCATTTTCCAATGAAGATCTGGCTATAGCTCCAGAACCCAAAGATTAAATAAACAAATTGTACCAACAGAAATTAAACATCTTTTACATTATAATCGTATTCCTACATGCACACATGACTGCAGCCTGCTTCTCCAAATGACTGCATTGATTTTATTAAGTGGAGGCTGTGAATTTCTTGATGTTACTGTCAGGAGTTGTTGACCTGGAAGAACAATTTGGTTTGATTTGATTGAGTAGTCATCAGTATAGAAATCAAATGGTACAATTTGTTTGCACTGAATTTCCTCCCCTTTTTTCATGTTTGAAGCAGCCTGGATTGCTCTAGTTTATACAGAATGCATTATCTTGCTTTGCTGCATGCATTAGTTATGGACTATTTTTAGACCAGCGTTCGCTTTATAGATTTATATAGAGTTGTGTTTTCTATTAGCTTTAGCGATTTGTTACAAAGGATGGGCAAATTCTGCGAAGTCTTAGACTTTTAGGAATCAGACCACCTCACGGATGTTTGCTCAACCTCAGAAACTTTGTACAGGTCTTCTGGTTTTTGCCCTTTCTTTAAAATTGATCCTTTCTTTAGATACAAGGCTGTAGTTTACTCATATTGAGCATAGATGCATGAGTTGATTATTAAGACTTTCAAAGCTCTTTCCAAATGTCGGTTCCCAAAAAGAAGATTTGACCTGCACTCTATTAAAGCATTTTGTCATTTTTTTCAAGTTTGCTCTTTATTTGGAGATTTTCATTTTGGCAGCCTTGTTTTTATACCTTTCAGTTGAATTGTTGTCAGGCTTTCTAAGTGCCTCTAGATGTTAGACTGAGTTCAGGTCTCCATATTGGATGATTTATAAAATACAGGTAGTCCCTGACTTACGAGCATTTGAGTTACAAATACGAACGGAACGCAATTGGCATCTAAGATTCGTAGCTGCAAACAAATCATGGAAGTAGATCATATATTGTACAAAAAATAGACACTGCAGTGCATCAGATTCCAATATTTACAATTATATACAATATTTTCAGTGTGTAAGTGAATGTATAAAATGTGTTTCAATGAATCAGTTCCGGAGCATCAATGATAGAAAATAGCTTCTCCTGATGGTGAATAATCCTGATTTTAAAAAATCAACAAAACAAAACAGAATTTACAGTCCGGGAAAGTGGAAACCTTTGACAGTCTAACTTTGTCCGACTTACGAACAAATCCGACTTACGAACGTGCTCATGAAACAAAACTCATTTGTAAGTAAGGGACAACCTGTACATCGCTGGGATTTATTGCTATCTTACCACAGTAATTTCTAGTTATGTGCCTTGAGTCCCCATGTACTGCACGCTTTACTATTTTTTTTGTGAATCGTGTCAGCTTATTATTGAAGTGACCTGAAGTTACCTTCAAGACTTAAAAGAAAATTTAAGCATTGCCTTCAAACCCAGATTACGGGGGGAAATTAGGGTTGTAATCCAGCGCACCAAAAGAATAAGGAATCCGTGTTTGCAAGAGCTAGACGCTGTTATTCCACTATGGGCAGAATAGCTAAAAGAAGAAGCCTTTA
>JAQQZT010000023.1:33226154-33243821 GCA_030068275.1 Clarias platycephalus | reverse complement strand
CAGTTCTGAAGGCGAAAGGGGGTCAAACACCGTATTAGTATGGTGTTCCTAATAATCCTTTAGGTGAGTGTGTATATGGAAATGTGTGAATAGTTTAGATTCCACCAACTGCAGGATTATAAAGGATTATTTTACAACCTCAAATGCAAACATACATGAAATTAAAAATTCTCAAGTCATTGTCAAAATCAAATCAAATCAAGTCAAAATCAAAAGTCATTGTAGCGGTACATGAATCGCCACAGGAAAGAATCATGATATGTAACTGAATAATCTTTTCCCCTCATCTTTATTGTCAAATATACATTGAAGCATAATGAAATTCCTTTCTTCACGTATCCCAACTTGTTGGTAATTTGCTGCCAAAGTGCAGGGTCAGCCATGGTACAGCGCCCCCTGGAGCGCAGAGGGTTAATGGCCTTGCTCGAGGGCCCAACAGTGAGTGGCAGCTTGGCAGTGCTGATTCTGGTTCGGACCCCTGATGTTCTGGTCAGTAATTTGGAGCTTTAATCTTTTGAGTCGCCACTGAGACTACTGCACATGTGCATATGGTGCAATATAGTGCAATAAAAACAGGAAAGAAGGGATACGACATACGAGAGAAGCTATAGCAGTGCTAAACCAGAAGAATATATGACTCATCCTGTATCTGGGGATGCCACAAGGACGGGAGCTTCTCTGCTGAACAGATATTTCTATTGTTTTTTTTTTTCATCACCAGCTGAAGAAATTGCTGAAGTCTTCAGTTTGGGGGTGTTTTAGTATTTTTCTGTTCTAATCCATCTATTTTCTTTTCAACAGGAAAAAAATAGTAGAATGTGCAGTTTGAAGTGACTCAAGGAACATCATTAGGGAATGCAGGAGTAAATGGAGAAATCTCCTTGTGAAATGTTCAGTCATTAAATTGCTATCTGCTATAAACTTGCTGACATTAGGCATTAGAAGTACTTTCTAGTTCAAAAATTTCAAGAAAAAAAGTAGTACTAGTAGTAGTCTCAGTACTTTTAGGTAGTATTAGGATGAATACGTTTTTAGGAAAATATACGGCGATAAAGCTATAGTAAAATAGCTCAATATTTAGGATTTGCAAAAAAGCCATGGTATGCATGCGGTGCCTTATCAGGGAGGTGAGCAAGTCCTGCCTTGAACCGAAAACATGCTAATTCACCTCTGTTCTTTTTAAGGTTAAGCTATGGTACGACAAAGTGGGACACCAGCTCATCGTCACCATTTTGGGTGCCAAGGACCTACCTGCTCGAGAGGATGGCCGTCCCAGGAACCCCTACGTCAAAATTTACTTCCTTCCTGACAGAAGGTGCACATTTTCTGTAGCTGGAATTTGTAGCATTAGAAGTGTAACATTTCTACAAAAATACCAATTAGATCTTCACTTCAACTCAAGACAACTCAATTTTAAACAAGACAAATAAAGGGCTTTTAAATCCCTGAAACTGGAAATTAAAATGAAACCATGGCTATCATGTTCTGTACATTATGATGTTAAACTTCATGCTTATTTGATTTCCTGTTCAGTGATAAAAGCAAGAGGAGAACGAAGACAGTGAAGAAGTCGCTAGAACCGAAATGGACCCAGACATTCATGTACTCGCCCGTGCATAGGCGTGAGTTCAGGGAGCGAATGCTGGAGATTACGCTTTGGGACCAGGCACGGGTGCGAGAGGAGGAGAGCGAGTTCCTTGGAGAAGTAAATATGGCTAATACCTTAGACAATATGTGTACTGTATAAGCGTATCTAAAGGGGTATCTAATGTGGGGTACCAGGTGTAGGGACAAATGATGACATTTTATGTCTGTGATATGAAGAGTGTGTTAAAGGAGTGTGTTATACTGTAAGAGATTGAAACATCTAAATTGTTGTGTGTGTAGATTTTAATTGAGTTGGAGACAGCCCTGCTGGACGATCTGCCTCACTGGTATAAACTCCAAACACATGACGTTTCCTCCATGCCACTGCCGAACCCTTCGCCGTACATGCAGAGACGCTTTATACAGGGAGAGAGTCCGACCCGGAGACTCCAGAGTATGCACGCATGCCCCCCCCACAAACACACATACACACACAAGCATACTCACCTAGACGTACACACACTACAGTATATAAACACTTAACACACTCCACTGATGTGATCTAGCGTTATGTGACGATTGTTTTAACGTTGTTCTGATTTCTTTGTCGCACTCTCCAGTGGTGTTTGTTGTTGATTTATTTTTCTAATGCATGTTTTTGTGTTTTATTTCCTTTAAACCTTTCTTTATCAACACACTGACTCAATTGCAGATAAAGGCTCATATTATCACAGCCCAGGTAACGCAACACTGTTACTGAGTTCAGCTCGCATGTGATCCTTCTTCTAGCATTCTTTCTTTGTTTCTTTTGAACTTTTCTTTTCTCTTTTCATCACTCTCTATCAACCACCATCTTCACCAGCAGCTCGCTCTGGTTTACTGCAGGCTTGCAGTGTGTGTGTGTGTGTGTGTGTGTGTGTGTGTGTTAATACTAACACAGGCTTTGTAGAAGTAGAGCTGCTCTTCCCTCATAAGGCTTATAATGTCACTCGCCTAACCAGGTGTGTGTGTGTGTTTCTTGGCAAATCCTTCACAAGCCTGGCACACTGTCCATGATACTGCTTGCGAATGTTATTTGCTGTGTATTAAAATTTTTAAAGCCTGACAAATATATTAATTGTACATTATACATTATATTGGATTTTCTCATTGGTTTTATAAACCAGTAGTACAATTTTGCTGACTTACTGCTATTGGTGAAATTTATGCGAATGTAATAGCAGTTGTGTGTGTATGTGTGTGTGTTTAAATAACCATTTTCAAAAAATAAACATTTGAAAATGATTTAAAAATAACATCTTTTTTTTTTTTTTGCGTTATCCTGTTTTTACCACTAGTGGGCGCTAATCATATGCAGAGCATGATTTATTTCACTCTCTTAAAAATTTTAAGTATTGTTTTATGGAAACTATAGACAGGTTTGACACTTGAATCCACCACACTGTAAAAATTTATAAATGTGTGTGTGTGTGTGTGTGTGTGTGTGTGTGTGTGTGTGTGTGTGTGTGTGTGTGCAGAGTATTCAGCTTGTTACATTGAGATCAGATATATTTAGGATACTGAACATACAGTACATCTGTTCTTTCAGTCCTGCTTGACTTTTCACCCCACTCTCATATTCTATCTATTTCTCTCTCTCTCTTGGCTGCTAGGATCACAGCGTATCAGCGACAGTGAGTTTTCCGATTACGACTGCGAGGACGGGGTTGGCGTCGTATCAGGTACCAAGTCTTTCTCTCACTTTCTTCCCATCTCTTCATCTTTCGTCTTTCCATCTCTCTGTTTGTCTTTCTTAATTTTGCCTTTAAACTCTTTTTTAAAAACTGCCGTGTCATGTGACATTTATCGAAGGATGAATGAATAAATAATTGATTGAATATTCTTGATCTTAGCATGCATTTGAAACACAGTATGTTCCTTTACATGCTGGTTTCTCCAAGTTGATGATCTGATTTAAAAGTCATGCCCATGTTTAGCCATGAATAACTTTCCTCTTTAGATTACCGGCACAATGGCAGAGAGTTCCAGAGCTCCACTCTGTCTGTTCCCGAGCAGGTCATGTCGTCCAATCATCGCTCTCGATCGGACGTGATGCGTAATCGCTCTCGCTCTCCCAGCGTCCCTCCTCCTCACAGGTACAGTAGACAGCTCATCCTGATACAAAACAAAAAAGTCAAATAATAATAAAGTCACATGCGTCCAGCTATATCTTGTGTTTTTTGTCTCTTTTCTGTCCTCCTGCATCTTCAGTCGGAGTTTAGATCACGGCGTGAGAGGTCCGGCACATTACGGGCCTCGACATCGACTCTCAGATGACCGATACTCTCCTGATAGGTATATTTTCAGGAAATTTTAATATATCATTTGTTTTGGTTCCCTATGAACTTCTGTTTGTTAAGAAACACCACAGGAGATGGACAAAATAACAGGAATACTACAGAAAAAAGGGGACGTGGCTAAAAAAGAACAACATATAACCTCTTAGAATCATTTATTAAATCCAGTCAACTATTGCTATATACTACATTATAAGCCGTGTCGCTCAATTTAGATTTTTTTATTGTTTAGATCGGATTTGCATGTCATGAAGGTTCACAGTGACTTTTATCTGATGCTAATGTGGACGCGTCTGTCCTCGGAAACGGCATGCATGCGCATGTCGATGTGCCTCTGCTTGCGCCATCTGGGTTCAGACCAGTCATATTTGTGCAACTGCTCATTTATTTCAAACCATGGCTGTGTTAGTCAGATGGTTGTATTTATTTTTATCCAGAAGAAGAAAGAAAGCCAGATTGCTCACTTTAGCTGTTATGAAATCCGCGCACTGCCAGTGCTGACTGATGACATCAGAGAGCACCCTACGCATGCGCAGAGCCACAACGTCACATGAGTTCTGATCTGAAGGTTTGCATTCAAGACGCATGAATACGTATTGGATCTGTATCCGATCCAGGACCACATACGAAAGTAACTCAGATGAAAAACATCAGAAAGCCCTAAAAATCATATCTGTGTCACATTAGAGTAATCGGATTTGAGTCACTTTTTCTGGTTGTGACTGGAAATGATTTAATGATTCAAGAGAAAGAGTCTCAAAGGTCATGTCAAACAGGAAGGATCAACGGTCAGGTCGAAATCACAGTTCACTTCCTTTTCCTGTCAGCAGAGGGCGAGAGTTCTAGCACTGCCTCCGCCAAACTTTTTTTAAGTTAATAAGCTTAATGCAAAGTCTTGCCATTTCTTCTGAACATGTTGGGTCAGAGCCATTGTTTCATTCTGATTGCCTTATTGTCTTATTACCCAGGACCCCTGCCTTGTTTATCGGATTACTCTTTGAATTAAATCTTGGCCTTCTTGTTGCCGAGACCTGCTTCTTGACCTTAATTTGAGATAATGTTTTCACACATTTCACTCATTCTGGTCCACACAGTCCTGCACAATTGTTAAACACAGAATTGAAAAACTAAAACAATGCCATGAGCTTCACAAAGGTAGAAATTATTAAAAATAAAAACTAATTCCTGTTTGTGAAGGAGCAAAAGCGCCTGGAACACTGAGCAGCTTGGACTATGGCCATGATGTCTTTCCATATTTCTAATATCTGGACTGGTTGGAGTAAGTCAAATTATTATTATTTTTTTATTCCACGATGGTTTGGGCGCCACCTTGTGGAATGTTTTAGTCCTATTGTTTGATTCTCCAGCCAACAGCCAACAGTGCAAACCAGCTTTACTGATCCTGTTCCCATAGCATGTTATAAAAATGACTCCAGACATACAGCACTGCTGAACTTAATCCAGATTGGTTTGATGAACCTCAGGATGTAGTAAAATCGTTAAAGCTTTAAAGCAAGCTCTGGATCTCTGAATGCAAACTTGGTCCCCACTTTCTTCATTGCTCAAAGAACAGGAACATTTTCAACTTCAAGAAAGTCCAACATATCAACAGAAGCCATTTTACAAGATGATGAGGAAGGCTTTCCTCTTAGATGCTCGAGCATGTCTGTGGGGATTTGTGTTAATTCACACTTTCTACAAGAGCATTCATGAGCTCAGGCACTGATATTGAGATCAGTTGAAGAGGCTCCAATTCCAGTTCATCCAAAGGCTGCTGGTTCAGTGGGGTTGAGTTCAGTCAGGGCTCTGTGCAGGGCACTCGAGTTCTTTCACTCCAAAACACTCTGGCTTTGTGGATCTCCCATAAGCATGGATAAGGATAACGGCTTATTCCTGGTGAAGATAAATCTGTAACACAGAGTCGAGTACAAGTTTGTACAAGTCTGTGCTTATAATTTTGTGATAAAAGACCTACATAGGGGTCCATTGTCAGGGGTTCACTTACTTTTTCCCAGACAGTGTATATTGCATTCTTTTTCTACCTTCTTTACATTGTAAAAACAGGGAATGAAAAAGAATGTAGTGAAGTGATTTTGTCACTGTGACAATAGCAGGTCACATGTTTATTTATTTTTCATTAATACAGTAAAATAAAGTAAACTAAAGCTAATAAGGTAATCTATGTTAACAGATCCCAACATCCACCCCTGATCTAAACTCTCATTAGAAAAAAAGAAAGCATATACCTTCTTCAGCTAAGGATGGGAGAACGAGTTTAGATGAAGAATATAAACAATAGAATAACTAGATAGCTGAACTCTAAATAAGGTGATCTTTTACTTTAATCTTCTGGTTTATAACAGGGATGGTGTAAATTAACTTCATGTGTAGTTTAGGGAACAGAAACGCACACACAAAGAGATAATGCTGCAGTATACAATACTCATAAATGTTCATCTATACTAAAACACTTACAAAGCTTAGTCTGGGTCATGTGACATCTCAGATTCATCTCTTTCTTCCTGGTTCATTTCATTCATTCAATAATCTGTCATTTCTCCTCAACTCTCTGTCCTACATTTTTCCTTCACTCTGGTTATCTGTTTTCTTTTTTTCCCCTGTGACCATAGAAACTCAATCACTCATCCTCACCGAGTGCGAACCAGATATCACACCATCGATACGCCTTTCCAGGACCACAGGTACATTTGAGCTGAGATTCACGCTCACAGGATGGATAGCGACATCTTCCTATTTTCTTTCCACCTCTCTTACTTGCTCTTAGATGATTGACAGTTGGTCAACAGGAAGTGCCTCTGAGTTGGTTTTACTGGGCAAGAAAGTTCCTGGTTTTAAGTATCGAACGGAATCATCTCTGCATTTGAAAGGACAACTAACATCTGCCTACTAATGTTTAAACAATTCTAAGCAAACCTAGCAAATAATTTGCGCCTAGCATATGGGACGCTGTGCTGCCTGCCGATGTGTGAATAGTTTATATGGCACCACCTGCAGGATAATAAAAGTATTGCAATATTTTACCATCTCAAATTCAAACATTTATACAGTGGAACCTTGGATTGCGAGTAACTTGGTCTGTGAGTAGTTTGCAAGAATTTTTTCCCAAAATTTTAACTTGATAAATGAGCGAGGTCTTGACATACGAGTAGTATGCATGTGCTTTGTCTGCCGAGCGTCACGTGATCACAGCTGAGCCAATGGTTCTTCTCTCTCGTGCACTGCGAGATTATGGGGAATCGTCTTCCATGCTCAGTCTCAGTGTGCATGCGTCACTCGTAAAGTCAACATCCGTGCACACATGGACTGTTTACTATAACGTTGTGATGTGTGCGCGCATGTAAAGCATTTTTTTTATTTTGTGTACAAGTTTAGTGAAGGCTGAAGCAGTGCGGGAGATGAAATGATAATGCAACCTCGCATTTCCGCGTAATCCTCAAAAGCAGGCAAAAGGAAGTGTTATTAAAAACTTTCCTTGTTAAAGAAGTTTGCAGACAGAGAAGTGATTCCGTTAGTGTGTCTGTGTGTTTATGTGCGCGCGTGTGTGTGAAAGTCATCCTACACAGTAGCCCCCTTCCCCCACCTCTCCTCTCCCTTTTCTCAATCACTACAGATATGATTATTTTTAAAGGTAAAGGGCAGGTTATTTTGTTTTACTTAATATTTTGTATTCATAATTTTTATCTGAATATTTTTCGGTTGTGAAACGAATCATCTGAGGCTCCATTATTTCTTATGTGGAAATTCACTTTGATATATGAGTGCTTTGGTATACAAGCTTGCTTCCGTAATAAATTATGCTCGCAATTGAAGGTTTAACTGTATATTAAAATTACTTGAATTGAGACGCACATACAAAAAAATCATGATACATGAAACGTGATACATGATGGAGTAAAATATTTTTCCCATCCCTACTATCAAATGCCTTAAAATGAACAGCGTAGTCTTTTCCTTGAGATGAAGTGCCATGCAACCTACATTTATGAAATAAAAAAAATTTATTCTTAATTTCTATTCTTAAATTCCATCCTCTATCCTATATTTAAATAAGTAGCAAACTAGTTATTTATTTGCATAAATGACATAATTAATGCATAATTATGGAAAGCTAATGCTGTCTGGTCTCTGTGTATGTGTTTGTGTGTTTGTCTACATGACCCTTGCAGTCTCACGCACCCTATCTATCATGAAGATGCTCTAAAGCTGTTGCGCTCAGCTAAGACGGCCAGAAGCTACTCACGCAGGGCTTATGGTAGTTTGGAGAGGTAGCTAAAACATGGTAGTTGCGTGTGTTTGTGTTTCTGATTAGTCGTGGCGATTAGGCTAGCTTCTGTTGGTCTGTTTGGAGAGTTTACACTAGGGGTTATCCGTTTTACTGGGTGAGGAAAATGACCATGCCTTATACTTGCCAAAACATCAGGCAAGTTAAATTAAATTTTTTTTATTCAACCTGATTAAAATTCTTGAAACAAAGTAACATGTTGTGGAAAATGCAATGGGGCTGAAGAGTGAAAGGCTCTTTTAATGCTAAGTGTTTCTCCAACTTCAGACTTCTGTATGGTAAACTACTGTATGATATAAATAATAGTGATGGGAATCACTAGGGAGCATCTGATACGATATTATCACGAAACTCAGGTGTCGTTTCGATTTGTTTTACGATTCTATAAGGATAATGATTTTATAAATATCTGTGTTCTGTTTCATTTTTGTTTTTAGATTTTGTTACAATTGAACAAACAAATTTTTTTAACAAAAATAGCAAATAATGTACTCATACCATACGGGATGCACTGCTGCCTGCTACTGTAATGCGAGAATAGATTAGATTGCACCATCTGCAGGGTTGTTGAGAAAAAGCAACATTTTACCACCTCAAATGACAGTAGAGCAGGTTTATGTAAAATGAAACTTAATTGATTTCCCACCGCCTATGTCTAATAAATAATAACAAAACAGCAGCTTTTTGGAGTTACAGTACATAGTGTATGGCAAAAATCACAGCTTGTCATTTTACTCATGTTACCAAGTTCTGACACTGGAGACTCCTTCCATACATACAGTACAGTATACATACAGTATAAACTTACATAGTAAAAGCTTTTACGATCGAAACGATAACATACTGTATTAGAACACACATGCATGCACACATGAACCTGCACTACTGTCAGAGCCGCTGTTACAGACAATTAATCAACACCTCTGACCGTATTCAACAGCACTATTGGATAAACCAAAAACCTCGACTACAGCAACAGAAAATCTGGTCATGAAAGATCATCAAAGTCAAAACAATCTCTTATAATTAGTTAATTAACTACACTGATCTTTCACAGATGACTAACACTTTCTGGCTGATCTTTGAGTCATGGGTCCTTACTGGACTTTTAAACATATACAATTGACCATGGCTTTATTTTCTCACTCAGTAACACTAATTGAGTTGTACCTGTTGTTGTTGTCCCTGTCTCAAACCTGCACTTAATCTTCCTGACTGCCGACTCCTGCACCAGAGTTGGTTAGATTAGACGATCTGTTTAGTGCCACCCTCAGTGCCTTCAGCGTCACTGTGTTGGTTCTAAATTACTCAGGGTTTTGGGTTGCTTTCACTTCGAGAAATAAAACCTTGGATTTGCTGAGATTTCCTGCTAACGCCCAACAGGAATTAGTTGCTGTCCAAGCCTTGTGGTGACAATTTGGCATTGGGTAAATTCTGAAAATTATGAAGAATTTGTTGTCAGAAATGGTGTCAGAACAATGTTGACTACATATCGAAGCATAACATTGAACGAATGCCTCCAACACAATGATGCAAAAATGACTTCAAAACAATTTTAAACCGGATGGCCTGAACAGGACTCAAATTCCGGTCACTGCGGCGAGGTCACTGTGTGCTTATTACTGGACCACCAGGGGCGTGCTGTTGATGCTACTAAATGAGCATATATAACAGCTAGCGCAGCCACAACAACAGTAATTTTCCAAAATATAAAATTTGAAAGCAGCCAAAAGGGTAAAAATAAAACCCCACTTAACCTCTGAGATCTGTTCTATGCTCAGTTCGGATGCTGTGCGAACACCACATTACAGTAGAGTCATTTGTGAGCTAAGACTTCTGAAAGAAAAGAGGTAACGTTACAACAGCCATGCGTGAAATGAGATACACACACTGTGTGTGGGAAGCTGTTGGGTCTGTGCAAATCTCTGATAGGAATTCTAAACCCTTAAACTTAAAGGGACCGTGGATGTGCTTGGATGTTTATGTGAATGGATGCTAGTCGTCACAAATAAAGGTTACAATTTTGTTGTTTTGAGATCGTGTTCGCAACCTTGTATTTTAGTCTTTTATTCAACGTTATCTTAATGTCATTCTAACCTTCAAAAACAGACGGTATCTCAACGTTGTTACAAATATATTACAATGCTCATCCAGTGTTAGGGTTCCAGTTGTGTGCCCAGTGTATTTGTCGTGTACTGATGTTTCATGTAAAAAGGTTTAAGCTCATTAACATGCAGTTATACGGTGTTAATTTGGTCTACAGTAGCAGTAGCAGCAGTCATAGTTGTAGTTGTAGGTTTGTCTCACTGTGTGTATTGTTTTATGGTCAGGAGGATGAGGAAGGATAGGCGACTCTCAGTCTACAGCGACTCGTATGAATCTCCTGAGAGGTAAAAGAGTAGAACTCTGTAGAGAAAAATGTAGTGTTGCTTTTTTCCCCTTTTTGGCACTTCCCCATTAATAGGTCAGCTTCTTTTTCAAAATTATGTCCACAATAAGAATAATAGATTATATACTGTATTTGGTTATAAAACATGTGCATGATGAGAGGAAAGAGGAATAATCTGTAGTCTAGTCTTCGACATCTTCATTTCCAACTTTCATCTCATTCTGCTCTCTTCCTCCTCCATGTAAAGACATTACAACGGTCCCAATCACATTCCCTCACCATGGCCCAATCACGACATGAATGGCTCCTCTGATGATTACAGGTAAGAGTGCAGAGAAACGTACTGTAATCTGCACCGCCAATCTTATTTATTTCCTCCTCCTTAACCATCAGTTCTGTCACTTTACATCAGAGGTGTCAAACTCGTTTTTAAAATATGTTGTGTCGTTTATCCAAAAGGCATATAAAAGGGATTTATTTAAAGTTGCATTATCGAATGAGGATGTATTTCCTTTTGAGCCCTGTCACCTCGAACTCGCTCGTCAGGGACACACTGATAAAGTTATACACGTACTGTACAGTATAAATCTATAAAAAAAAAATTTTTTTTTTTTTATACCTGGAATTAAATTTTTTATAAAGCTGCTTTGTCACAATTCCTCTTGTTAAAATCACTATACAAATAGCTCTGAATTGAATTGAATATATTTTGAATACACAAGTAGAAAATAGGCATATCACCTCCGCAGCACTTCAACAGTGATACCGTTAATGAATTCTGGGTTCATACACATTCACACGAGTTCAAAAGCACTTCAATTTGCCTTTTTTCCGCAGATTAAATACAATAATTTTCATTACAAATTATATTACTGAAAAATTATATTAGTGAAAATTGAATATTTTTAAATATTTACAGGAAGCACGGTGGTGTACAGTAATAATTGGCGCTGTGGCCTCGCACTCCAGGGTTGAGGGTTCAATTCACACCTAGTGCATGGAGTTTTCATGTTCTTCTTATGCTTGGTGGGTTTCCTCCGGGTAGTCCGGTTTCCTTCCAGAATCTAGAAACATGCAGATTAGATTAATTGTCATTCCCAAATTGCCGGGTATGTGTTTGTGTGTGTGCCCTGTGATGGATTGTCACCCCATCCAGAGTGTACCCCATTTGTTCCCAAAGTTGTTCTCCTGGGATAGGCTCCAGGCCCCCGCAACTCTGTTCAGGATAAGTGGTATAGAAAATGGATGAATAAAAAATATTTACATGAACATCAGAAGTTTTTACAATTAAAAAAAAATTGTTGATTTAATGACGGGTTGGTATGGACTCCACAAGCTTGTGTAAAACATAATGATGCATTTTATTTTAAATCACACCGACTGTGTTAGTTTAGATCAGAGTGTTGTCTGACTGCACACAGTAGAAGAGATTAGACATGAGGAAACTCCTGCATTATATCAGACATTTAGACAGTGATGCGGGAATATATTTAACATATATTGAACACATACAGTACTGTAGTTATAAATATTTAAAAATTGTAAACCTCGCCTTGTAATTGCAGGCGTTTGGACCCTGTTGTATTGTGTATATAAAAAAATAATAAAATTTTCAGTATTTAATTCCTTGGAACTAAAAAATACTTAATTTGGATTTGCATCAAGAAAATAAATTAAAGCATATTGAAACAATTACTGCAAAACAGCCAACACGATAAGTGAAAATATCTTTGAATATAGTCTAATTGATCTTGTATTTCTTATTTTATGATTAAAATAAACGGAAGATTAACCCATTTGGTGGCTCAGGTGGTTGAGGATCTGGCTTGCTGAGTGAAGGGTCAGGGGTTTGATCCCCAGCACCGCCAGGTCGCCATTGTTGGGTCGTCAGACAAGACCCTTAACCCTACACACCATACCCACCACCCATGTGTGGAGTGCTGGTCCCAAGCCTGGTTAGAAAATGCGAGGCCTGCGATAGAAAAGGCATCTGGTGTAAAACCTGTGCCAGATCTTGTGTATCTGTTTCTTCAGTACTTGGGCTAAACCCAGTGTAAGGATCTATCTAATGTTGGAAACTACAAAGCACTTTTGTAAGTCACTCTGGGTAAGAGCGTCTACCAAATGCCAAAATGTAAATGTACAGTATTTATTTAATTAATATTTATTTCATTTATTTAATAAAATGTAATTTCTAATAATGTCATAATATTTAAATTCTCATGTAATACTATTTTTCACGTTTGAAGTTATTATTATTATTATTATTATTATTATTATTATTTGGAAACTGTCATAGTTATCTGCATTTATACCGCTCAATATTGCCCTCTAGTGGACCAAAACTTCAATTTCAGAATTTTAGTTTTTTTCTTGTTTTTTTTTTTTTGGTGAGGGAGAATTTTAATGACTGGTATCTAAATTCCAGATCAGAACCAGAACAGTGCCGTATGTTTGACACCTTTCTGTTACACTTCCACACTTTTAATCCATCTTTCCACCATTTTCTGAGATGTTAACACCCAGCTTGGTCTTTACATCAGGAACTGCCCCAAGATCGAAATCGAGCCGTCCACAGATGCAGAAAGGTATCAGCTACCGTATTTCACAAGATGTGTTTCCACTTACCGTGTCTGTGACCTCTTTAATGGAATCAGTAAAGTTTAGCAGGAATATAAAGACATGAGTTGAGGTTCATTAACAGGAGTGTTTTTATATTTTGCTCCAGAGAGGATCATATACCAGTGTTCCCAGTTAGCCACGAACCATTTGAGGAGGATTTGAGGTAATACTGTGGTGATGTAGGACTAGCGTTGCAGTACAGTAGAACAAGCCCTTTAGTAGCCCTAAAAGTCGCTTGTTATTTTCTTTAAATGGTTAGCCCCCCCAAACCCCATCCTAGAGATGCTCTGCGTTTGGTTTGCTAACTCCTTTTCCTTCATTTCTGTTTTTCTGTGTTTGCCTGTAATTTTTTTTCTCATCACAGAGAAGCAGCTTTCGCAGCATGTCCTTCCTGCAGATGTTATTTTCACAGGAGCATGGGTTGCGTAAAAGTTCCAGAATTTCCCTCTGGGTTTTTCGTGCCATAAGCAGCGCTGTTTGATTAACGTTTCCGCAGGTACGCACATGCCACGGTGGACAGACATTACAGATCGAGGTCGGCTGACCAGCGCCCGATGATGGAGAGACAGTTCTACACTCGCTCGCGCTCGTCTGAGCGTCCCGAACCATCCTACATGAGGTCCATGCCGTCTTTACCCTCCAGGAGATCCGCCCCTCCCTCTCCTGCCTTAACGAGGTGATCCTGACCAATCACGGCGACTAACCAATCTAATCCAAGCCCTGCCCATGCCCCGTTTTTACTTGTTCCCAGTGCCGTCTTTGCTTTGTGTTTATCTGTAGAGTAGAGATGTGACGGTGGTTGTTTTTTTGGAACTAACGTATTTTTTTTGTTGTTGTTGTTGTTCTGTTTGTTTTTAAAGACACACTACTTATATTCTTACGGGATATAATGGTGTGACCCTGGCATCCTGTCTTTTGCTTTTTTTCCCTCCTATGTTAAGTTATTTTGAACGGACTAACATTCTCATTTGTTGTTGAACAGCATCCTGTTTTCGTTTGTACGGCCCATCGGCTGCGCTAACCTTGCTACAGGATGTCCACGGCTTCTTACTTTCCTCCTTGCAGCCATTTCCTGAGCTGTGGTGCTTTTTTATTGATATTGCTCCTGTTTCTCTGACTTCATAACTCCTTCTGAGGTGTTCTAAACCTACAGGGATCTTATTAGCGCCATGCATTTGTGAAATGCTTACTCCTAATATTTTATTATTATTATTATTATTATTATTATTATTATTATTATGTTAAAAAAGTCTTATTGATCTTAAATTAGTTTGATAGATTAAGATTATTAATTAACATGAAATGCAAGCTGATGCTCAGAAGGTGCTATGAAGATCATTTATTGTTTCTTTAACGTGCATTTTTTAGCTCGTAACCTACAGTATGGTCTAAAGCTAAAATGCACTGGACTGCGACATATTTACCGCTGAACCTGCATGCACCGGTATGGTCAAATATGTGGAGTCTAGAATTGTGGAGTCGATTGTGCTACCTGTCTCAATGTTAATGTTTATTTTATTTTATTACAAGTTTTAATATTAAACGGTATGATTTTGCCAAATAACTAACACTTTTCCCAATTAACCTTTCCCTTATTCAACTTCATCTGCACTGCAGTAAGTGAGGACTTAGCAGGTTAAACATCTTAAATGTAGAGAAAGCTCTCAAATATTTCTTCTTCTTATTTTATATCTTCTTTTTATTTATTATATAGTAATTATTATTACTATAATCGATCGATATGTAAAAGGTTTGTCTAATTTTAAGTGAGATATTTCTAAAATAAAAAACATTTTATCTTTACTACTACTACTGCTAATAATAATAATAATAATAATAATAATTGTATTTGAACTAATAATAAGAAATATTAGACGACTTTGCCTCTAATTAAGGTGTGTGGACTTGCTAAGTTTTTTTCTTTTTTTTCCCAGTGTGCTAATTAAAGTTAATCTTTAAACAAAATCTTCACTAAGGAATAAATAATATTCAATAAATAAATCTGTGCCAAAATTAAATCAGTAATGATATAAAAGTTCTATTTGTAATAAAGTGTAAACAAGTTTTTCTATATGAGCTGAAAAAGTCTTAATTTTCTCTCTTTTTTTCTTCTTTACTCTGATTTCTTATTACATTTATTTATATATAGTTTTCTTCGTCGCTGCTGTGCTGAGATTTGCGTGAACTCTGACCTCGTCTCTGCTGTAACACTTTTCGATAACGTTATAAAAACTCCTGTTTGTGCTTCAGGGCGAATCCCCGGGCCGGGTCGGTCCAAACGAGTCCCTCGAGCACACCGGCGTCTGCTCGGCGAGGCCGTCAGTTACCGCAGGTCCCTCTGAAGGGCTCCATCGACAGAAGTGAGTAAAATAAAGATAATCTTGCGCACGTTTCTGTCTATATTAGTGCACTTTGTCTCACGACAGTCTGGTGAATCTGAGCCGTGATTTCACTAAGCCGTGATCATACTGTGTATGGTTGTGAAAATGATTGAAAATGATCATTGAAATTTTAATTTGATTAGTCACACATACAAAAACCCACAAGAGCAGTAATGACGGTTTGTTTATCCGGAGTTACACAGCTGATGTGTTACTGCAGTCAGTGTTTTTGTTTTTCACCCCGTCTTTTCCCAGATGGTGGAGAGGGCGTGGCAGAGCCTGGCGAAGGTGTGTAGTGTGTACGTCTGCGTGTCACTGTCCTCTCCTGCAGATTTTATATACCTCTAGAGCTGCGTCCCAATACTGTGTGTGTGTTGTTGTTGTTGTTGTTGTTGTTTTAGTGGAACTCCTTTCTTTTTGCTTCTTTAAAGTCTATTTTAAGTACGTCTTACCCTGTCACTCCCAACTTGTCTTACTGGAGGATGGGTTTTTATGCGCTGGATTTTGTTTCTCATTTTTTGTTCAAAAAGAAAGGAGAGAGAGAAGGAAAGAAAAAGGAAGGAAGAAAGAAGGAATAAGGGAAGAAAGAATGGATGAAGGTACAAAAAAAGTAAAGTAAGAAAGAAAGAACGAAAGAAGGACAAAAGGATGATTAAAAAAAGTGAAAAGGTTGGAGAAGTAAAAAAAAAAACAAGAAAGAAGGGAATGATGAATAAAATTTCAGACAGTAATAAGGACGAAAAAACATGAAAGGAAAAAGGAAAGTGACATCACAAAGTGGGTGGTGGAATATTATTATTATTTTTTTATTCTATTCATAAAAAAATGTAAGTGAGTGTGTGCATGCATGTGTTTGCAAGTGCGCGTGTTGCTCGCAGTTTTGCGGATTTTGACTCCTCTTTTCTGATCTGTTTTTTTTTTTGTGATTGGTGCAAAGCAGTATCTGTGATTCCGCCCCCTGTTCCACCCCCAATAACACAAACAACGCCTGGTAATTCTTTACAGAAAACATCGCAGTAGACAGCTGGTTTATTGTGTTTGTTAATAATTTTTGAACATTGGTGTAGTTTAGGGTTATAGGGCATGTTAATCAATAATGCTTAGTGTGTTGAGCTTGTGTATGGGCAAATAGAAAGCGCCCCCTTGAGACACGCTAGTCCAATGCATGGACCATGACTTCTATTAATTTATATTATACAGTACAGTATAATATACAGTAGTTTCTCTCAGTCCTGTCACTTTCACCCATCTCACTGTACCATCTCTTTTCCTTTCTGTTCTTTTCATCCTTCAACCTCATCCTGTGCTCTCATTAATGTGTGAAGTGCCTTCATCCTTCACACACACCACAGCTGGTAACGACCTATGTCCTTGTCCTGTAGTTACATAATAAAAAAAAACTACAGTAGAGTTTCTGTAAAGTATTGTGATCATCCTGTAGTGCAGGTGGAAACACTCCAGCCTAGTGTGTGTTTAATTAGATGTGACAGGGTAGATTATAGATCTGTGATAGTGTATTATAAATATTTTTTTCTTATAAAACTAAAAAACACCAAAAAAACACAACATACATTTGTATGATTTCATTTTATCAATGATTTAATTAATGATGAATAATAATTAATATGTAAGTCTGTAATTATTACACATGAATTATTTCATGCTTAAACAGTGACTAATTTACTATAAACATGTATAGTACAAGTTGGTTTTTTTTTTGGGGGGGGGGGGGTGTTTTACAAAAAAATTTCCATCCATCCATTTTCTTCCGCTTATCCGAGGTCGGGTCGGGGGCAGCAGCTTCAGCAAGGATGCCCAGACTTCCCT
The DNA here is from genome assembly GCA_030068275.1 of Clarias platycephalus. Classification (NCBI taxonomy): domain Eukaryota; kingdom Metazoa; phylum Chordata; class Actinopteri; order Siluriformes; family Clariidae; genus Clarias; species Clarias platycephalus. The sequence continues at coordinate 33,226,376 of JAQQZT010000023.1, read as the reverse complement.
CTCCCTGGCCACTTCTTCCAGCTCTTCTGGGGGGATCCCAAGGTGTTCCCAGGCCAGCCGAGAGACATAGTCCCTCCAGTGTGTCCTGGGTCTTCCCCGGGGTCTCTTTCCGGTGGGGCATGTCCGGAAAAGGAAAAGGGAGGCATCCAGGGGGCATCCTAAATAGATGCCCAAGCCACCTCATCTGGCTCCTCTCGATGCGGAGGAGCAGCGGCTCTACTC
>JAQQZT010000023.1:33199315-33209331 GCA_030068275.1 Clarias platycephalus | reverse complement strand
GAAACCTGATTGAAATTGTTCATATAAGTTATTAATTGACAGGTGATTATGTACCTGTGCTGAAACAACCTTCTCTACTTTACTTTAAATCATAAAAAAAGCTCTAATATATTTTGATATCATTAGATATTCTGATATTGTTAGTATTTTTCATATTAATGATCAGTGATTTTACAGTACTGTATATTCATATGAAACTTCCTAAAGTTTTATTGTTATTAAAGAAAGCTGATACAGTACAGTATGCCAGAATACGCTTTTGGCTGGTAGTTGTCTAAGATTTTCACAAAACTTGATGTATTTCATTAGAAATATATTGTGAGGACACACCCCACATTTGGTAAAGGTAGACCACTGACTGTGATAATTATGTGTGTACTTTTATTTTTAAACTTATTTTTCAATTTGCTCGAAACTGACGGCTTCTTTTTCTTAAATAAAAAAAAAAAAAAAAAGCCTTTAAATGTTACAAAAGCCAATTTGGCAAGTTCAATCTGTTCAGCTAAAATGTATCAATGAATTATTACTTAGTTACCAATTGTCTTACATTAGCTTTGTTTTGGCTGTAGAATGATTTAAGATGATTTTTCATGATTAGTACAGTATATCACATTCAGGAAGTGAAATCTCCCAAAAGATTTTACATTTGTATGATTTTACATGTATGTATGTATTTGTATGAAAATGCACTACGTGTAATTTCTAAAACACATGAGGTCCCCAGATAATATTAATCCTGTGCAAATAGTACTTTAATCCCATCTCCAATGCTCTCTAAGGAGAAATGCAGCAAAACGCATCCTCCTTGTAAAATCAACCAAACCATGTGGAAATACCTACAAATATGTCTATGCTGCTCGGATCCTGATAATATTCTGTTGCATCAACCAAAGCACAGTAAAGGCATCATTTTACTCAGCAGTTATGTGCTCATTTCTTAGCACTCTGAGTCACACTGTGCATAGTGTTCATACTGTACATCTTTGTGTTAACCCGCGTACTGTATATTTCAGATCATCGTGTGGGGAGATTACGGCCGCATGGACCACAAGTCGTTCATGGGCGCTGCTCAAATCCTGTTGGACGATTTAGAGCTCACCAACATGGTGATCGGCTGGTACAAACTCTTTCCCCCCACCTCATTAGTGGATCCCACGTTAGCTCCTTTGAGCAGTAAAGCTCATGGAGGAGTGACAGAAAAATCAAACGTCCGCTCATAATGGCGCCGAGATGTCCTGCATGCTTCACGCTGCGTCCCGTGGGAAAGCCGAAGGCAAGAACGCTCCGTCGTCTTCCTGCTGCCAAAAGAGAAATACGAGGAAATGGGGAGACGCAGGAACCGAGCGTTTGGGTTCTAGACAGACTGATAGCTCAGAGGTCCAAAGCTTGACTCGTGGGAAGGAACAAGACAAATAACACATAACACAATGTCGAGCTTCATCTTTTTCGGGATGGAAAGACACCAACCTTTGGCTGATTTGTTTCCTTTTCCAGTGGACAACAGTGACTTATCCAGAGCTTACAGTAAGATGTCTGAAGAAGAACGAGAAGATGACACCTGCAAAAAGCCATGGGGACCAACGAAGGGTGGCCTGAGAAAACGAGGATCCCAATCCAAACCTTCTCAACAAGCGTGAGCTGAGGTGTCTGACAGGCATGCTGAAGTCAAATGAAGCTCAGCTAGGATAACGTACCCAGAAAAAGAAACAAAAGCCCAGCCCTTTTGATGGAAAGATGACAAACAAAACTGGTCTGTTTCATTTCAGTGTTGATTGATTTAAAAAAAAAAAAAGAAAAAGAAAAATTGCACAAAAAGCCATGTGGACCAACTGTAATAGTATAATAGGAAGAATAAGATTCATTAAAATTGACAAATCCAAGGACATAAAGCCAATTTCAATAGATTTAAAGAGAATAATGGTGGCAGTGACATTTATTTGGATGTTTTTTTTTCATATGCAAAAAGACCTCAGTGTTCTCCACACAGAGTTTGGGAAAAAACAAACAAACAAAAAAAAAAAAACATGACAAACACAAAAAAGCCATGAGCAGGCAAACAAGAGGGGGAAAAAGGGCAATGAAAGTGAGAATGACGTCTCCAAAGCCCTACTGCACTTCCTCACTCAAACCTGATTAAAAGAATGATCAACTATTTGATCAACAATTTTGATAAACGACAAGATTGGAAAAACAAACCTAAAAGGAGAACTCTCTCGAGCTCTGGTTGAATCAGTTTTCAGAGATGTACTGTATTAAAGTCATGAGAAGTTGCTTTGTTTTTTCTTTGCTTTTTTGTTTTGTTATGTTTTTTTTTGCATGGATGCAAATGATAAAAAAAAAAAATATTATTTTGTTCAAGGCTGCTACTTAAAAAAAAAAAAGAAGATAAAAACAAGAGCCCGGTCGGCCATTTTTAATGGTTTTTATTTAAGTCAATTAAGAGAAAAAAAATCTGCAGTGCATGCTATACAGTAAGAGTGACTGCGATGAAGATTAAGATGTGATTGTCGTTGTACTTCTGTATTTGTTGCAGATCAGCAAGCAGTGTGGCCTGGAAAAAAAAAAATCCATTTCCCAACAGAAAAAGATTTAAAAAAATAAATACCATATTTTCCAGACTACATAATGTGGCGTTTTTCACCTTGTAGTTGCTACAGTACGTGCTATCATTTGTGCATTAGGCTGATCTGCTGTTTCTCTTTTTCAGAAACTGAAATCTCACATTTTATTAATTGCTGTCCTAAAACCAACTTTTGGCCAAATCAAAACATCTATGCTGAACTTGTTCATTTTTTGTTTTTCTTCTCCAGGCAGATTTTAGTAGAATAAAACTTATCGTCTGGAAAATATGGTATAAGACCCTTAAAATACTTTTCAGTCCAACGACTTTTCTCTTTTTTTCTCTCCAACTTTAGAGGCTGCCATGTTGATTTGTTTCCACTGGGAGGCACTGTGGTACAGTAAACTTTATAGTTTTTGACTTTCAGACTTTTATTTCTTGCCTCATTTCTCAAGATCAGGCATGCCAAAAGTATTAGGACTCCCTCCAACATTTGAGCATGTTATATATAAAAAATTAATAAAAATAAAATGATCAGTGTAAGAGTTAGTAATTAGTGCATGTGGATCTGAAGCTCAGCTCTCAGATGCTCCACCTTATCAAGCTCATTTTTGTTTTGTTTGTTTCGCATTTTCTTGTGCTTAATTTTTACTTTAATAACCAGGTGATTCCCAGGGAAACAAAAAAATACCACACTTTTGCAAGGGAGACCTGGCCAAGTTGTTCAAATGAATGTTAAAGTAATTTTATATTTAACAGACGTTGACTAGTAAGGTTGCGAGAATATTTTATTTTATTATTGTAATAAAAAAAAAAGAAAAAATATTACCACATTAGATGGTGCAGTATGTCACAGACTTGTTTATGAAAATGGGAAAGTTGCCACAATTTTTTTTCTTGTTTTAAGAAAAAACAAAAAATAAATAATTTAAAAACACGAAGTCAGAATTATTCTTTGCTTATTATTACTTTGATCAGTTTTTTCCCTCCTCCCTGGATCTGATCTTTGTCGTTGGGATTGCACTGAAGTACAGCCACGCTGGGTGACCCAATCTCTTAACCCCTTGCAGGAAATCCACTGGTGGCTCCGGGGATTTAGCTCATTGATCCATATTTAGCACTAATAACTTGATTTCCTGTATGATTTTATCAGTGTCTCACATCATTTTGAACAATTCTTCTTCAAAGCATTGCTTCACTTCATGGAGGTTTTTGGCAAATCATTGTCCTGTCGCATGACCAAACTTCACCCAAGCTTTAACTGTCATAGATGACATCACATTTGTCTCTAGAATACCCTGTAATACAGAGGAGGTCATGGTCGACTGAATGACTGCAAGCTGCCTGGGTCCTGTGGCTGCAAAACAAGCCCAAATCATCACCAGTCCACTTCCGTGCTTGACACAGGGTATGGGGTGTTTTTGATGAAATTGTTTCTTTTTTTTTTGGTTTACTCAGATGCAGTTTTGCGAACCTCACTTGTACTTCCACGTTTCTATTTAGACATAATTATGGGATTTGCATAAAAATAGAAAGGAGCGAGTGTGACAAAGTTACCAGAACATAATTATGCAGACATGATGAACATATATAACTAAATTGGTAAAGCATATAATATGTGCCTAAGACTTTTGCACAGTACTGTATACAGTATATAGCGAGACCTACACTGTAAAACCTCCAACTAGACCAATATTGTATTGTTGGCCCAACTTCTTACAGTTGTATTTGTTGAGACAACAGGTAATATTGGGTCCTTGAAAACGTTGGAGAGACAGACTGAATAAACAAAAAAAATCAAGTTGACCCAGCAATTTACCTTCACTGTGATGCAGTGACATGATTTATAAGACAAACCCCCCAGTCGCCGGATTGACAGTAAAGACGTAAATTGGGCCGTTTTGTGAACTCTTTATTCTGGGTAAGTATTTACTCATTCATTGACTGTAGGTATTTAGCTTACAGTTAGCCTATTCAAAGTGAACTGCCGGTGAGTTTATCTTGATTTTTCTTTTTGAAATAGCCCAGAAGGCTAGACTGGTTTTTAAACCAGTGCTTTTCTTGATATATGTGCACGTGCGTCTTCCAGCTTTGTGTGCAGCACAAATCCTCCACCTCCCCTCCCTTGGATGCTGAGTGCAAGCTCTGCTCTATAATTCTAACACAAGGCTGAATCACAAATCCTTCTTTAAGCCCTAATCAAAGGCACGACTTAGTGTGTTGGTGTGTACATACTGTAATGCACTAACGTCCTATTTAACCCTATTAAATTTAAACCCCAGAAGTTAATGGAGATGATTTTCTAAAGCGGAATAAGTGGAAATAACTGTTGCATAAAAGCAGTAATCGCACTTAAAGTCATTCTGTTGTACTGAATATCAGCACTGTACTCCGCCCTTGTGCCTATGACCGAATCACAGCTGCCATCCAGTTCTTGAGCAACCCTAAAATGGGGCCAAAATCTGTTATGGTCAATCAGCAGCTCTTTATAAAAATAGGACCAGGTTATGTACAGTATTCTTTTTTACACTAAACAAAAAGAAACAAACACTGTTAATGACTTTAAATATTTGAACATTTTATTTTTGTAAATGTTGATCTGAAATACTTGCAAATCATCTAAAGTGTGTAATTTAAAGGTACAGGAAACCCTTTTTTTAAATGTTATAATTTGTTTAGTATCTAAAATATCACAAATCAAATCATGTTAATATGTAGAAGCGCTGTTAAAGACTTCATGGTCTTATTAAACAGTCGGTCAGCTGTGCAGAAATATTTCCTTCTAAAAGTTTTGAAATGAGTCTTATCCATTTTACCAATCAGAAAAGGCCAGCGTCAGGGATCGAGCGCATGCCAATTATAAGCTCAGTCAATTAATACATAAATACTCTCCAGCTCCCCCTGCTGTCATGAATCTTCAGATATCAACATCAGTGTTGCCTGATTTGGAGACTGTTTATCATCGTTGGCTGAAAAAATGTGTCTTGGGCAGGTGATAAAACAATTTATAAAGTGGTGGTCAAATTTTTTAAACAAAAGTGAAATTCAATGTATTAATGACATATTTGAAAAAATGTTAAACAAGATAATAAAAAGAATTTAGTTTATGCATTTAAATTGCTTTACAACAATCACTATTTAGTATGAAGTCTTTTATTCTTCAAAACCTGCTGGATATAGTAAAAAAGATATCCAGCAGGATATCTATGTTGTACTCTGGTGTCACACGCTCAATATATACCTGCTCAATCGCTTCCTGAAATCATGTGCAGAAGACTCCTGTATTCTTTATCAGTGTCCAACAGATTTCTACTGGGTTTACATCTGGAAATAACCAGGCCATGGTCCTGGAAGCTGAAAACCATAGTCACGTAGTAGGTTTTTAATTAATTAAAAAAAAAAATTATTAGCATAGAGCGGCAAGAAAGGTGAAAAAGAAGGTAATCACATTAACTTTAAATCAATTTATATCACAATCACTTTCAGCATATTTAAAAAGGTGAGAGAAAGGAGGCTTTTCAGATTTTCAGTTTTTTTGTTCAGTGTATAGCGCTTCATGCACTTCCCTTCTAACCCTAGCGTGGGTATGTCCAAGCATCATCTTCAAACAGAGAGGTGGGTGAAGCCAATAGACAAGATATGATGTTTCCCACCTGTGACTCATTATGCAGTTTGATGTTTTTATTGATGTTTTATTTAATGTTTTTACTGATGTTTTATTTTATGTATTTATGTATTTATTTATTGTTATTATTAATAAAAAAAAAATTGTTTTTATTTGATGTTTTTATTATGCAGTTTGATCATTTTTATTGACGTTGCTGTGTTTGCAGAGAAAGAGAGAGAGTGAGCTGTGACAGTGTGCCAGTGCACCAAGCAGAGAGTATGCGTGTGTTGACAAGTTAATATTTAATTTCCCACAATCCTTCATTTCCCAAACATCCTAAGAATTGTCATGCCCTGACGCGCCCGCCACTCTGGAATATGTTCAGTCTGGTCCCATCAAACAACATGAACTTCACTATTTAAGTGATATCAGCCATTCATGCAAACATTTCTTCCCCAAACTTCATGGTTCAGCTTTAGCCTTTCAGGCTTCAATTTTCTTTGTTTTTAATAATTTGACCCTTTTGAAACATAATAGCATATTTTTCATGACCACAGGATATGTCATCCGGCATGGTTGTTTACTTCTATTCATAATTCTCAGCTTTTTATTGCTTGACTTCTAAACCTATATATTTTTGTGGAAGGGAAGTCACGGTCTGTTATATAAGGTCAGAGGGGCTTTTTAGAATTAACCCTTTCAGGCTCAAATTAAGTTTTTGTTGCTAAAGGGTCAACCAAGTCCTGCAGTGGTACTCCTGAGTAAAAAAAACCTCATAAAATATTTATCTGGTTAGTAAGTAAGTAATAGTAAGTAAGTAATAATAAGGTATTTAGTTTTTAACTGTTGCAAATCTGCAACGCCTGCCTTGAGAGGGTTAAAGACTGTTCATTCACTGGATGAACAAACATGGTCTCAGCAGTAAACTGGGTCTTGGCTGACAATAGTGGCTTTGGTTGATACTAACGAAGGTCGGCAAAGGACGTGGACTTCATGATGTTGTCTTCCCCAGATTCTGGGTTTTGTTTTGACACCATTTTAACACTTAAAAAGTTTGGTGGGAATGACAATGTGGAAAAAAGGCTTGTGATGTTTCAGTTTTTTGCCTTAACCCTATAATTTTCAGTGGCAGAGACGGTCATAGAGATGACCTTACCTCAGTATCTCGAGTTTAAAGTTAGGACTCTTCAGGGCAGCACAGAGACACTTCACAACTGCATCTGCAATTTTATTTAGAGACAGATCCAGTTCTCTCGGGTGTGAGGGGCTTGAACTCAGAACTGAAGACAGAGCAGGACAGCCTTCATCTGTGATATCACAACCACGCAACCTGCAGAGACACAATGACACACTTTTCACCTTCTCAGTTCAAAACGCAGATCATGCAGATCAGTTCAGCAGGAATTTTTATGAATAGAGTCATAGCAATCTTAAATCTGTATGTCATATAATATTTTTGTTTGTTAATAACCAAGATGAAGCCCTCAATAATGTAAGCAGTGTGAAAGCAGTTACATTATGTTCCCCAGTAATGATCACTGATGATGTTGGTAGAAGTGGAAGCGCTAGCGGTGATATCGCCTTAATACTTACAACCATGCTAAATAATGATTAACGCTGAGATTGCATAAGAATGGCTGACAAAATGTGTGCTTTGGACAGTGCAAAATAATTTAGAAAATGCTACAGTAAATGTAACTTACTGAGGAGCAGGTCATGTGACTCTCAGATAGATGACCTTACCTCAGTGTCTCTAGTTTACAATTAGGATTGTCCAGTCCAGGACAGAGACACTTCACTCCTGAGTCTCCAAATTCATTCCAAGACAGATTCAGTTCTCTCAGGTGTGAGGGGTTTGAGCTCAGAGCTGAAGTCAGAGAAGCACAGCCTTCATCTGTGATATCACAACCCCACAACCTGCAGAGAAACAATGACACACTCTTCACTGTTTTGTGTCATTCACAAAGATTATTGCACTATTACGTCTGAAACATACTGGGGAGTTTAATTTGCTGATTTTTATTATGTTCACAGCATTTAGCAGACTCCCTTTATCTAGAATGATTTAGTGTTTGTGTGGATGTCAGTCCATGCAAGTAAGCTGTACTGGGTGATTAAAATAAGCACTGTGGTCCATAGAAAACCAGGTTTCTTTTAGATATTTTTAGTCTTGTTTGGGTATGTGGACAACAGTGTTTGGGGACATTACTTTTTAAAGTAACTAATTACATTACAAAATTACTGTCTTTAAAAAGTAATCAGTTACATTACAGCGTTACTTTCTGATAAAAGTGATCAGAGAACTTTTCCACTGCAGAAAATGAAAACTGATGATTCATCAATCACTCCATATTTTTTATGAACATAGATTGGGGTGAGCTAGTGAATTATAAACTGTCGGTCTTTGAATTCTTTGAAAAAAATTCTGTCTGAGAAAAAACTCATGACACATTAAGTTTTATGTCATTCATTAAGTTTCATTAAGTTTAAGTTTTATGTCATTCACAATCTAAAACTATGTAGCAATTGCTAAATGTGTCTTACTGAGGAGCAGGTCATGTGGCTCAGAGAGATGATCTTACCTCAGTGTCTCCAGTTTACAGTGAGGATTCTCCAGTACAGTAGAGAGATACTTCACTCCTGAGTCTCTGAGATTATTCCAAGTCAGATTCAGTTCTCTCAGGTGTGAGGGGTTTGATCTCAGCGCTGAACTCAGAGCAGCACAGCCTTCATCTGCGATATCACATCTATATAAACTGCAGAGAGACAATGACACACTCTTCACTCTCAGTTTATATAATTCACATTGATTACTGCAATTTAATATATAAAATATACTGTGAAAATAAACTGCTTTTTTAAAATTACATTTAGCATACTTTCAAATGGGAATGGAAACTCAGTTTAATGGACCCTGAGAAACTGTACATGTCAGTGTGGACATTTGAATAAATGAAAATAGCCTTCTGATATAATTTACTTGTCAAATACAGTGAAAAGCATTTTTAATGCTTTCCCCAGTAACATTAATTGATTTTTAGAGTGGGTTGTGAATTAAATTTAAATTTCCATACCAACTTCATGTCGGAAAAATGCGATTTCTAAATCGAATGATTTTTCAAGAATTTTCATTACTGTACAAACCCTGTCATGTTGTCGAGATACCAACATTTTGTCTAGATACAGCTACCAAATTATGAATGTTTATCCCTTTCCTGGAAAAGAGAAAGAACTCTCAATATCTGGAGTATACTATCGAATTCCATCTGCTTTTTAAAAAATTACATTTACAACATTTAGAAGATGCTGTTATCCAAACGACTTACTGTACATTTCATTCAATAATTCCTTTAAATTTTATTTCCACAGGGCTTTTAACAACTGACATTGTTGGAAAGCAGCCTCACAGAATTAAAAAGTTATGAAAATAAGTTTGAATAATGTGAGAAAATATGTATCAATTACTGTACAATGATCAGTTTGTCCCTGATGAGCATTCTAGGAGCAACGGTGGCAAGGAAAGACTCCTTTTGTGTGTGTGTGTGTGTGTGTGTGTGTGTGTGTGTGTGTGTGTGTGTGTGTGTCATTACATTCAGATAGGCTGCCCATTGCAGTTGATCATTCTAAACACAGTATTATAACAAAAATCAACCTTTTATAACTTTACTGAAAGCTTGATAAATCAAGTCCATGGTGAAATAACAACCAACAAGTCAGAGAGGGCAGAGGTAGCTCAGTAGACAAGGAATTAGACTACTGATCAGAAGAAGTTGTTCTCAATGGGATTAAGATCTGGGGAGTTTCCAGGCCATGGACCCAAAATTTCAACGTTTTGGTCCCCGAGCCACT
>JAQQZT010000023.1:33167098-33177393 GCA_030068275.1 Clarias platycephalus | reverse complement strand
ACTCAGAACATTTATCATTTTAGTGTGTTGTGTACTATTATCAGGTATTATTATTCATTATGTATTATATCAGAATTATTATATCAAAAGTCATTTAGGACAATAGACTCTTGTCTATCTTGTTGTGTTGACTCTTTATAGTGTGAGGTAATTCAATCAATTGATGAATTTTCTATCATTAAACATGAAATCTAAATAGATTTTAATAGTGATTACTTTTTTTTATATAATCAGTAAATAATTACCTATGTGAAAGTGGCAAACATTCTCATCCTGTTGAGAAACAATAGCCCTTTAAGGAAATGGTGCACACACACCAAACAGGAAGTAAAAGTGTGTGTGAGACATGGGAGTTTTATGCGCGTAATATTACGTTGCAATGCGTTTATGATATCAGATGCCTTTAGAGAGAACTACAACAAAAATATAGTCATACCAAAGAATAAACTACCCGCCAAAGTGGCTAGTGAGACTAAACTTATTACCCGCCACAGCCGAATTTTGCCCGCATTTGGCGGGTGGGCGGGTGCCAATGTCAAACCCTGGTGTGCAGATCTCTAAATAAGCAGTTTTGTCAGTTTGCTGGTCTGGAGCATTCAGGTGTGTTTTAACACAATGCCAAGAGGAAAAGACATAAGCAAGGGTCTTAGAGAAGCAAATGTTGCTGCACATCTATCTGGAAATTGTTATAAAAACATTTTGAAACAATTTTGAGTTCAACATTCTACAGTGAGAGGTTATTTACAACTGGAAAGCATTCAAGACAGTTGCCAATCTTCCCTTCCCATCACGATAGACAATGCTCAGAGAAATGCAAAAAACCCAAGAGCTACATCTCCGACCTTACTGATGTTAAAATCCATGACAGCACAATTAGAAGACTCCAATGGTTACCAGTAAAAAAAAGCCTCTTCTGACTGAGGTTTGTAAAACTGCATCTGAACAGGCGTCTGGAACAATGTTTGTGGACAAATGAGACCAAAGTTGAGTTGTTTGGCCTTAATGCCCAGCTGACATTAGCCAAAAATTAGGTTGGCAAAAACTAAACACAATTTCAGGAGAAACCCCCCATACCCACTGTCAAGCACGGTGGTGGAAGGGTGATGATTTGGTCTTGTTTTTGTAACCACAGGATCTGGTCACCTTGCAGTCACTGAAAAACTAAAAGCTAAAGCTTTGTCGAAATCAGATAAAGAAACAGGACAATGATCTGAAGCACACCACTAAATCTACATTAGTATGGCTGAAAAAAAATATAGCCTGCTTTTTGAATGCCCTGGTTACAGTCCAGACCTCAACCTAAATGAAATGCTGCGGTGAGACCTTAAGAGAGCTGTGCATAAGCAAATGCCCAAAAACCCCCAATGAAGTGAAGCAATGTTGTCAAGAAGAATGGGCAAAAATTCCACAATAATGATGTAAGAGGCTGATACAGTCATATACCAAACAATTACTTCAAGTTATTGCTGCTACAGGTGGATCTACAAGTTATTGCATCATGGGGGGTATTTAGTATTGCCCACATTTTTTTTTCTTTTTTCTTTTTGGCTTCATTTTTGTTAAATAAATAATAGCACGGTGAACATAGTTTATTCTTTGTCTACGGTTGGATTTATCCAATATTAAGGCTCACTACGATCTCATAATGTTTTATGATGTTTTTAGACAAAAACACAGTGCGTACTGTGCGTAAACTTTTGAACATGACTATGTTTATTTCTCATCAAGATAACCTAGATGGCCTATTATCTTTCCACATCTTAAAGTGTAATTACAACGTTAAAGTTAAAACTGCTAATAAAAATATTGTTTCAAGTAAGAGAATAAGAGAGCATTTTTATATTTCTTTCTTTCACAGCTTGTGTATTATTTAAATGTACATTTCATAATTTGCCTTTTTTTTAAATGGACATGGTTAAAATCTTACATGATGTCTCTAGATGTAACAAAGGTATATAATTGGTTTAAATTTGTCCCAAAGAAGGTACATACAAGATTCTAATTCGCCTTAGTTATAATTCATTATCATCTGTATTAAAGTATTATAGTAAGAAAGTAGGTCACTGGAATACATATATCACTTCTGGAACACCTTATAATTTTCCAATGACTATACTATTATTAAGAAAAATTGCGTATACTAAATGTTTCTTGCCTTTCAGGTCCAGAGGAGAAGCTGTGGAAAAGGGGCAAGCTCATGAAATGGGCCAAAGATAAAGCAGTTGTTGCAGCTTTTGAGAAAGTATTGCTAATCGTACTTGGTATGTAGCACTAATAATGAATCAAAGTACTGTATTCTACAGTATATTCAGTATTACAAGGGTCAGAAATTATTATGCTTTACTTGCTATATAAACTGCATTAAAATACTAAATGAAATCAGTGCCCTTTTTACATCACCTTGTTGTAGCACATATAATATAATAAACACACAAGAAGCTTATAGCAACCCTTTCTAGTGTAAAATAACATATAAAATTATCCTCTTTCTGAACCTTTATGATTAAGATTACACTATTTAACATTACTTTATGTAATATTATTGATATATTATCCCCAGGTAATGGAAAAATAGCGGTAGAATGTAGAATTGATCCAGAAGAGATTCTGCCAGATGAGAATGTCGAGGGAGTCATCCAGGTAGGTCTTTCTAAATGTTAATGATGGAAAAACAACCAGAAAAACCTTTTCATTATAAACAAAGACTGCGATCTGTAAAACTTCAGGAAGTTGTACTAACAGTAGACATGGTGTAGTAATTCATTTAAGTCGATTTTTATTCTGAAAAGGCATGTTGTAATATAGCATGATTCACCAGCTCCTTAGTCACCATCTCTACCGTGTTGGATGTACTGTGCCAGATAGAGATTTAAAGGGGAACTATTATGCAAAATTCACTTTCAGGTCATTTTTAGACATTTAGGTGGGTCTTTAGTGCGTGCGTGCGTGCGTGCGTGCGTGCGTGTGTGTGTGTGTGTGTGTGTGTGTGTACAAGTAAAATTTAAAAAACATTATTGAAGTGATGACTTCCAGATCTACCTTTAACCAATTTAAAACTTCCAGTTCATTTGTTTAATTTTGTTTTCAAATACTTCATGATTCACAGCACCTTTTTAAAGTCTAAAACAACTGCTCCAACTACTTTACCTTATATGTTTACTCTAGTGCTGTGTTTACCAAAGAGAAGTCATTTATAGATAAAAGGTTTAAAATTTTCATTTTTGTAATTATGTTTAGAAATCCCCAAAATTATTTCTGGCTGTGTATTTGCATTAAAAAAATAAATAACCAGAACTAATAAAACAAAGCCATATTTTTGTTTCATTTTTTTTTTTTTTACTGTAGTCATGTTGAATTCCATAATGTGGCTATTTTTATTAACCGCCAGTAAGTTTTAATTATCTTCGATCTCTGAATAACTGCTTTTTTTATTATTATTATTATTATTATTATTATTAAATTTCAGAAAGAGAAAAAGATCTGGTGATCCGATGAGGGAATTACTGGTTACTGCCACTATAATGTAAATGAGAACAGAATCTAAAAACAATAAATGCAACTGCAAACTGTTAAAACATATAACATTTCTTTATAAAAATAAAAATACAAATAAGTTAATGTTGACAAGTAGGATTTGTTATATAAGATGGAACAGCAGCTGTTGTTATGGTAAAGTACTTTACAGTTAAACCTTGGATTATATGTGCACACGGATGTTGAATATTTGAGTGACGCACATGCACTGAGACCAAAGCATGGGAGATGATTACTCATAATTCTGCTTGTATTTCAAAACCTCGCACATTTACAGAGTTAAAATTTATTTACAATTTTTGCTCGTCTTGCAAAACACTTGCAGATCAAGGTACTCGACATCCAAGGTTCAAGTGTAATTAAGGTTCCTTTAACATCCATTTGTCCTTACATAAACAACAACTGTAACTCCTTCTAAGTATTTCCTTTGATTAATGTCTCTCTCTCTCCTGCAGGTTAATGTCATTTCCTGGAGTGACTTTAAGGCTGATGCAGCAGAAGGTGAAGATTTACCATGGAACTTCACAGTTAATCCAGTCTAATTAACTTTCACTTGTGTTTAAGGTTAAATCTATTGACCAACCACTGTGTTAATCCACTGAAAGAGGAAACTGAGCAACTGACAAAGTAGAGTGTTTTATGTGTTTCATTTTAGGAGTAATAAAAAGTGTATAAGATTCATCATTGTTTTAGAGTTCACTTATAACAATTGTATGGACATATTTTCTAAATTGAGATAAACCTGCCTTTGCAATACCAAAAAACATATAGGACATAACAACCTATAGGTCCTTAATTTTTTTTCTCCTCTGTAGACCACCACATATGATTTATTATTACTGACGATGTGTTTAAAATTGAAATCTTCAGCTTCATTTCAGAGGGCATAACCAAAGTAATATTGCATTAATAATTTAGGAATAACACACATTTTTTTGCAAAGTGCATTAATTCAGGGCAAATCCATTTTCGTAAGTTTGAAAGTAACTGGACAAGTATTAGGATTGCTTTTAATGCTTGAATGCAGTTTAATGGTTTTAATGGCAGTTTAATTGGACTTTTCAGATTTCAAATTCAACACTTTGCCAAGTATCTCCTTAATATGCTATAAAATAACAGGAATAAACCACAACTGGGGATCAAACTGATTATTAGTCAATTGCTAGATGGCCGGTATTTCTAAATGCTTACTCAAATATTGTTTGTTAAACCCCTCGAAATAACAAGTGAAAATGGACGAGTGGAAAGATCTAACCAACTTTGACAAAGGTAAATTGTGATGGCTAGACACCTGGGTCAGAGCACCTCCAAAAGCTTCAGGCCTTATGGGGTGTTCCCAATATGCAGTGTTTAGTACCTTCCAAAAATTATCCAAGGGAGGTCAACCAGTAAAACAGCGACAGGGTCATGGGTGCCCACTGTGTGATCCACAGGCTACAGAAAAGCTACAGTAACACACATTGTTGAAAAAGAAAATCAGAACACACGGTGCATCGCACCTTGCTGGATATGGGGCTATGTACTTACAGACTGGTCAGAGAGCCCATGTCCACTTTGGTGCCTTTCAGCAAATTAGTGCACTCTCCTATTGAAATTGATTTAATTTAATACCCTCACTAATGAGTTACTAATTTACATATTCATTTTTTCTTTATTAGCAACAAATGTATGTGGCTAATTAGAAGTTTAAAGCAGCTGTTTTTTTTTTGTTTTGTTTGTTTGTTTTATTTTTTTTAATCCTGTGTCTGAGAAATCCTCAAAGGAATCCTTGATTTACAGTAAGATACAAAGGGAGGCCTGCTGTGTCTGAGCTGATTTAAAACATCTGATGTGAAGTTGCGGTCATGTCTCATTATGTATGATGAATTGAATAGGCTTGTGTCCTTGAAGTTAAAATTAAGTAATCTTACAGTCCTGCTGTTACATTACATTTTCACCATAATCATTTATGATAATACGTGTGTATTTTATATTATTGACCAATTCATTGGAGGTCTTCTCCCTGGCCGTAACAAGAATGGACACTTTGTAGTCAACTGAGTTTAACTTTTTGTTGTTTTCTGACGGTAATATTCTCACCACATTGACACACTGCATAAAGACAGCACATAACAGATTGGCATAACTCAACAGGTCAAAGCTGTTTTGGTGACACAAGGGGCACTGGGTAGTAGGTACTGGGTTTGCAGGTAGTTTTAATGTTATCTGTATTTACTGTATGGGTAATGTTATCTGTATTTACTGTATGGGTAGTTCTATTCCACCTTCAGTTAGTTTTGAAGCCACCTTTGGTCTGAAATAATTAAAGTTCATTTAAAATGTTTATGGATTCAGATGTTTGTGCATGTATATATCTAGGTTTATGTTTTGTACACAGTTTGTAATAATAAATGTATAATAATAATAATATATATTTATTCTATTTATTGTTGTGGAGAGTTATTAAAGCTAACTTTAATAACAGCTATGAACCATCAGTTTGTTTTTTTGATGTTGTTTTTTTCCCTACAGAATGATTGATTAGTACCAGACACATCCATATAAAACTCTTTGATAACTGCACTATTAATAATTCTCTTAATCACAATAGTTTATTGTTAAAAACAATAGTTTAAGCTACAGAGAAGTTGTAATACCCCCCTCCCCCACTGAGTGGTGTGTGTGTTTGAGTTAACCTTCTTTCTTTTTTTTTTTAGGCCATTTTGTGTTTTTCAACATCAATGATTTGTTTGTTAGACTTATTCTAGATTATAATATGGGTATTGTTTTTATTCCCTTTTTCTACCATTTCTTAAAACTGAACTCCAGAACAATTTTTATATGCTTTTATCATGACTCAGGTGTTCGTATGTGAGTTGATGATGGATAATAATAAATATGTTGTGTCTTCTAAGAAGTGAGTCAGGTGTAATTAGGTGATAGATCAGTGAAACTGCTTATTTACCTAGCGGGCATTAAAAAGAACTGGCAGAGGCTCAGGCACTGATGTGTACTGATGGGTACTGTGTCTTTTGTGGTTTCTTCGCTCTTCCAGTCACTCTTTCGGATGTTATCGCTTTGGTTTGTTTTCACTTCCCTTTTTACCATCCCCAGCACTCAGTAGTGGTTTTAGCACAGAGAAGCACTTGGGTATTTTTTTTAAATCTCTCTCTCTCTCTCTCTCTCTCTCTCCCTTTTTCCATCACTCTTGCTCTCTGTCATCTTTCACTTTTCATAATCAGTTTTATTTCCCAAAGTAAGATGGAGACTGGATTCCGTTAAATGCTTGCGTATTCTGTAGAATCTGACTAACTTGACTCTGATAGTGAAATCATTACTTATGATAGTTTTCATGCAGATTATAGCATATATACATTACATGTATAATGGGCTGTGAAATGCCTGTTGTGTTTTTACAAATTAAACAATACATACTTATTAACACTTTTTCCTATCTTAAGACAGAGTGATTATATTCTGGTGTTTGTGGTTAGGGGTTAGGGTTAGAGTTCTGCATTTGTGTATTCACTTTTCAAAAAAGACACCTTTGCTCACAACTTCAGGGATTTTGAAAAAAGCTTCTTTGTGTGCTAAAAGGTGTGTGTGTGTATACAGTATTTGAAGTGAATTATACCAGCACACATACTGACAGATTTTGATTTTAGTCACCTCACTCACTCACAATCACATGCTAATGCAAATGTGTGATGAGAACAATCAATGGCTGACACATCATCCTATTGGTGATCTCAACTGAACCTTGGCTGAAAGGTAAATTAAGGTAACCTAAAGGTAATGAGTCGCTAAATCAGACAGGTGTTGAGACATATTTTTGCTCGTCACTGTCCAGTTATGCACATTATCATGAACTATTAAAATGAGATGACAGCACTGGTCTAGACAAAAGTGCTTGGATTTGTCATGTTTTCCCAGGTAACTTTGCTGAATAAGCACCACCCTACAGTGGAAAGAAAAAAACATGATTAAGAGTACTTTACCAAATATCATACTATGGTTAGAAAGGTTGTCTTGAATTAAAGTAGTATTAGCCATTACGCTTGAGGGATAAACTGTAATTAGGTGAGTCAGACATTCTACCACAGTTACTCATGCGAGATTTTATTTTCATTTAAAGCACTGGTTTTGTAGTGTAAGTATGGACATGCTCTTGGAATGTACACTGTAGTAGGAGTCCTGATGAACTGGCAATGCTCAAAAGTGACTCAAAACAAGCTGACAATGTGATACAGAGTTCTTCTATTGTCTTAACCTGAAATTTTATGGTTTATTTCTGGCACTATTGAATCCTACAGACTCTATTTAGGACAGTTGGAACTCAAAGTTTGGAGTTATACTACTGATCAAATGCTTAAAGTTAGGTAGGATACCTTTTACCGGGAGAGAATGTTCTGTGTGATGCTAAGTCTAGCATTTGACCATTATGTTTGTGTTGCTTTATGAAAACTATGGCCAGAAGTGTGAGTTCTGATCTGGTTGTCTTTAACTGTAATTGTTGGGCCCTTGAAAAAGGCCTTAACCCTTGTTTACATTATAGTTCTGGATAAACCTTTTGCCAAACTAATAAATATATGGTTGCATGGTGGTGTAGTGATTAGCACTGTCACCTTGCACCTCTAGGGTCCGGGTTCGATTCCCATCTCTGTGTGCATTGCGTTTGCATGTTCTCTCTATGCTTGGTGGGTTTCCTCTGGTTGCTCTGGTTTCCTCCCACAGTCCAAAGACATGCAGATTTGACTAATTGGCATTCCCAAATTGCCCATAGTGTGTGTGTGTGTCCTGTGATGGATTGGTACCCTGTCCAAGGTGTACCCTGCCTCGTGTCCTAAGCCTCCTGGGATTGGCTCCATGCCCCCGCGACCCTGAATACAGGATAAAGCGGTATAGACAATGAGTAAGTGAGAATGAGTGAGTAATAAATATACACTTAGACATTGATGTATCCAGAAATTTTGGCCCAGTTCAAGGTGACTGAAATTATTTTGTAAATTATAGCTTAGTGGTAAAGATTGATCAGAAGGTCACAAGTTCAAGCCCCAGCACTGTCAATCTACCATTGTTGTGTCCTTGAGCAATGCCTGGTAGTTCAGCAGGTTAAGGCTCTGGGTTAGTGATCAGAAGATTGGTGGTTCAAACCCCAGCTGTACCAAGACGCCACTGTTGGGACCTTAAGCAAGGCCCTTAACCTTGTTTACTCCAGGGTGCCAATTTGTGGCTGACCCTGCATTTCACACCAGCTGCCTTACAAGCTGAGATACTGTATGCAATGAAAGAACTTCACTGTGTTGTAATATATATTTGACAAATAAAGACTTCTTGTCCCTCAACTTCTGCCATGTATAATGAGATCAATGTAAGTCGCTCTGGATATGGGTGTCAGCCAAATGCCATAAATGTTTATTCATTTTCATTTTAAGTAAGCACATCTCCACCTTTACTTAAATAAATAAATAAATAAACATGAGTTTTTAGTGATACAATAGCAAGATACACTGATCAGCCTTAACATTATGACCTCCTGCCTAATATTAAGTAGGTCCCCCCTTTTGCCACCATCTGACACCTTTCTATCACAACTAGCATTAACCTTTTCATTAATTTGATCTACACTAGCGCTGCTCTATAATCGGACTACACGCGCCAGCCTTTACTTCCCATGTGCGTCAGTGAGCCTTGGCCATCCATGAGACTTTCGCCAGTTTACCTGGTTTTCCTTCCTTGGAGCACTTTTGGTATGTCCTGACCACTGCAAACTGGGAACATCTCAAAAGACTTGCAGTTTTAGATAGTTTTGGCTTTGACCAAAAACTCTACCCATCACAATTTGCCCCTTATCAAAGTTGTTTAAGTCCTTTACGCTTGCCCATTTTTTTCTGCATCCAGCACATCAACTTCAGGAAAAAATGTTCACTTGCTGCCTAATACTGTATATCCCACCCATTTCCAGACGCCATTGTAAAGAGATATTGAAAATGTAGCTGCTGTACTGTTTGTTTCCAACAGAAGAGCTACTGTAGCTTAAATTGAGGGAAAGGTTAATGTTGGTTCCAATATAAAAGATTGGCACCTACAGTACTCAATATTGGTCAGGTGGTCTTAATGTTATGGCTGATCTGAGTATGTCAGGTTTGCTTAACTAATTGCAGAAGTATGGTAGACAGATTTATTGTTTAATTGTTTATGTGGTTATTTCAATGCAATTATTAAAATAATAATAATAAAACAATTTTGAAAACAGAGAGAGATGCGCGTGCATGTGATATGTATTTACACTACACCGGTGTCCAGTCAAATCATTCCTATTACATAAGTATAATTGCGTCATCTGTTATAATAGTTGAAAAACCTATTGACCCATACTACACTTATATCTTAAGTATTGTTTTCCCTGTCGCGGCGAGTGAAAGTCTTCTTCCACGGCTTGTTTGGAAAACGGAAATTCGCCGCATATTCCCTCCGAAATTACACAACTTCAGATGAAGTCAAATTGTTTGCTCTCAGCTCTTTTCACTTTTTAAGCTGTATTTAAGCTGCGATTTGGACCGAGATTTTACATCAAGGCGAGAAAGGAGTCCTGCTCTCTTAAGGTAAGAAAAAACAGGCGCATTGAATAATAGTAATAATACAAATAATAAAAACTGTTTAGCACTACAAAAACATAGATTTTGTAGTGCTAATAATTCGCAGGTAAAACCATCAAAAATACTGATATATATATATATATATATATATATATTTTTTTTTTAATATATATATATTTTATA
>JAQQZT010000023.1:33064061-33075567 GCA_030068275.1 Clarias platycephalus | reverse complement strand
TGTGTGTGTGTGTGTGTGTGTGTGTGTGTGTGTGTGTGTGTGTGTGTGTGTGTGTGTGTGTGTGTGTGAGAGAGGTTGAAATCAGGTATGGATATCTGATCCCTCTCCTCTCTGTCTCTTTTGTTAGTGCTGAATAAAGGGACAGGCTCAGGTCAGGGATTTCGCTGCTCCACTGTGCTTTGTCCTGCCCAGGTTTCCATGGGTTTTTTGTTTGAGTTGATGATGGGAATACTAGCGCCGGTATAATATTCGCACAGTGAGCAGGAACCATGCTGAGGCCACAATGAAAGCGGATTTGAAGTGTTTGATATTACGAAAGGGCCTTGGTGGTGGATATTTGACATCTTCTGCCTGTCCACAGCAGCTGATCTCTGACCGCAGAAATGTCTAAAAACAGATTTCTTTTTTGCATTCTGGATGCTGGTTGGATGAGTAGTCTGGACAACAAGTTCAGGCATGATCTCAGTGTGCCTAGTGTGTTATGAGTGACAAGCGTCTTATGTAACATCTGCCTTACCTGGTAGCGTATACAGTGTGATCATAATACTGTAGAATACAATGCTTCTGGGGAATTAGGCCACAGGCAATCCTGAAGCCTTTTTCATCTTCACTAGGTGAGGCAAATGTTGACGGATCAGATTCCTAGCCCTTTTCTTTTTTTATTAGCCTTAATTTATGCCCTACCTTAAATCTTTACACTTCCAACATGGAGGAATTTTAAACATTACCACTCATCCATCTTGCCATCATTTTATTTCAGTTTCGAGTGCTTTTGCTAATATCTCTTTCTTTCTTCCCCTTAGCAGGAGCGTGAGAACCCCACTACAGCAGTGTATGCTAATGTATCTGAACTGAAGAAGAAGCTCTCATTGCGCATACCTCCCTCATCCACTTCAACCTGCTCGTCTCCCGGCCTCCCGCTCACTCCCGCTCCGGACTCGCCTGAATGGGAGGGGCGACCTGAACTGGACAACTGCAAAATGTTCTACCCCTCCACGCACCCTCGGACCCCGACTCTGCCTGCAGGCATGGATGCTTCGGCCTTGCCCATCCCAGCAGTGCCTGCTCCGTCTGTGCCTGCTCCGTCTGTGCCTGCTCCATCTTTACTGCCTCCAACTCTCCTGCCGGGATCAGACTGGGAACAACATTTAGACGAGACCACAGGGAGACACTACTACTACAATGACTCGCTGAAACAGTCAACCTGGGCCGCCCCAGAGCCGCTCAGCCCTCAGCTGGAAGGACCGGTAAGAACATTCCGGAGGATAGTGTGTGATATTTGTTTTTTTTTCCTTAAGCAATATTAAATTTTATTCAATTCAATTTTATTTGTAGAGCGCTTTTAACAATTGTCATTGTCGCAAAGCAGCTTTACACAATTAAAAAAATTATTTAAATTTGTAAGGAATGTGAATGTGTATGAATCAAAATGGTCAAATAGTCCCTGATGAGCAAGCCGAGGGCGACAGTGGCAAGGAAAAACTCCCTGAGATGGTAATAGGAAGAAACCTTGAGAGGAACCAGACTCAACAGGGAACTCATCCTCATTTGGGTGAAACAGAGAGCAGGAATTTATCTGCATTCATACTGTGTGTTAGGTGGCAGGCAGTCATATCACAATATCACAATTGAGGTTGTGATGTTGTGATGTCTGTGAGCTCACGCAAGTGGAAGAAGTAGATAGCGCTGTCCTCCGAGTGTGTTACGCCTACCCCACCGATGTGTGAGCGAGCAGTTTGAAAAGATGAGGTCGGTTGACGTCACATGGTTCAGCCCTTCCAACTGAGTGGTAGTTGTAGCTTAATGTGGGAGCACCCTAGTGACGGGGAGGAATTGGACATTACTAAATGAGGGAGAAAATCGTGGGGAAAAAAAATAATAAAAAAGGTTAGGAGAATAAACCATAAAGATGGTTAACAGTCCTGAGAAACATACGAGATTTACTTTACATTTCCACTTATTCCACTTTAGTGGATTTAGTGGAATAAACTCTGTTAATTTCCAGGTTCTGGGGTTGAATCCCAAACAGCATTAAATGGAAAGCCACAGTAGTGTACAATCCCTTATTCCACACAACAAGTAGTGCCCTTGATCAGGAGTTAAAGAGGGATTTTTAATTCACCCTTGTGTTAAAAGCTAGTTAGCTTTGTAGCTTGCGTTAGCCATGAACAGAACAACACGGATGGTTTGGTAGGTCTTAGAAGCCATAACTAAAGAGACAGCATGATAATGTTATCAGATGTGTGTTCTTGCTGAAACTGCTTTTGTGACTGGTTTTGAAAGTGGGTTTTGAAAGTGGGTTTTGGCAGGCAGCTGCTCTCTCCTCAGTACAACCTTCAGTACTGCAGACCATACGGACCTACTTTCACCCATGCTGCAAACGACATTTAATGAAATTAACAACTGTAGAAGACCTGCGTATAGTTAAACATTTCAGTGCTGTTACCATTTATTATCATCACTTGTGGAATACCTCACATCTAATCAGCTTACTCCATCTCCGTCGGAATTAACTGTTGTATAAAATGCAATAAAGGACTTTGAGAACTTGCCGTTATGGTTGTTGTTGTAGACATGGCTGCTGCTGCTTTTTTTCACTTTTTAAATTTTTTTAAGAATGCTTAGCTATAAGAAGTGGGAGGAACAGACAAGCACAAAGGCCACGCCTCCTCCATTGGTGATTACTGTGACAGAGAGACCATGTCTTCTTCACAGACTTGCATAAAAGCCATCCCTCTATTCCTACTTGTTTGGGGCCGATGGGTCTTACATTCATGGGGGGTCAAGACACACAAGCCCATCAAAAATCAAACAAACAAGCAAACAAAAAATATTTCCACACTACTGTGCAAATGTCTTGACACCCAACAACCACCACTACCATCTTTCATTTCTTCATATTTTGCTTCCAAAGAGCCATATTATAATTACTAAATAATACGCGTGTAAACATTAATAAGAGTACAAACTGGACATGTGATCTTACACAACCATAGTCATTGAATCAGAATCAACGAAACACATTTTCATATCTATAATTTCTTCTCTCTTTCTCCAGCCCCCTCTACCAGAAGAGGATTACCCCAAAACCGAGCGTGACACCGAGGCCAACCCTTTCAAACAACCCATCCTGCCCCGACTCAATGTGGAACCTGGAACCTCAGTACCGCCCGGCTGGAGCTGCTCCACAGAGCCTGGAGGAAAAACTGTCTTCACCAGTGAGCTCACACACCAGCAGGTAAACATAAAAAATTATACATATGCTTTTAAACAAAATTTGTAAGAAAAAATTGTGTAGTAAGCTGTAGGCTGAAGAAAATAGCTGCTACCATGTTAGCTCCAAAAACAGGCCACGCCCACAAGTGATAGCAGGAGCTGCACTTCTACAAGAGAAGAAACATGACCGACCTGTCACATGGTAGCCTGATTGGCTGTTTATATGAACCAATCAGATGTAATCTTGAATGTTGTTTTTGTCATGTTACCTTACTGGTTCTTACTGTTTTATTTTATTGCTTTAAGCTGCAGATTACAATAAGCGATAATAAGATTAATTAAATCCTGATCTGATAATTGATGCTAATTGAACTAATGGACTGAGGTGATTATGTTCAGCACTGTCTGTGTGTAATATCTTTCGGTTTAGATGGGACATTTCTTAAGTCTTCAGCATTCTAACCTTTTTAAACAGCGCCATCTGTTGCTCTTATTTTTAAAGTTTGAAGACTGAAGTGCTTGTCTTTTTCCACAGTGGATCAAGTCGAAAGATGAGCAAGGGAAGACGTATTACTACTTAAAGGACGGCTCTGTGTCTCAGTGGCATCTTCCAGAGGTCAGTGTGTTCATGTTTGTTTATAAGCTGTGTAGAAGATATGCATAAGCTTTGTATGAACTGTGTAGATCTCTGTATTAGCTGTGTGTGAGATGTATATGATCTCTGTATGAGTTGTGTATGAGCTGTTTTTGAGTTGTTTAGGATCTCTGTATGAGCTGTGTATGAGCTGTTTATGAGATGTGTATGAGATGTTTATGAGCTACAGTATGTATGAACTGTTTATGGCCTGTCTATGAGATGTGTATGAGCTGTGTAGAGCTGTGTATGAGATGTGTCTGAGCTGTATATGAGCTGTGCATGAGATGAGTATGAGCTGTGTATGCAATGTGAATGCAGTTTGTATGAGATGTGTATGAGCTGTGTATGAGCTGTGTATGAGCTGTGTATGAGATGTTTATGAGCTGTGTATGATATGTGTAGAACTGTGTATGAGATTAGTATGAACTGTATTCTGCCTTCACACTGCATACACATCTGTGTATGAGATGTGTATGCAGTGTGAATGCAGTTTGTATGGGCTGTGTATGAGCTGTGTATGAGATGTTTATGAGGTGTGTATGAGATGTGAATGAGCTGTGTATAAGCTGTGTGTGATATGTGTATAGGCTATGCATAAGCAGTTTATGAGCTGTGTATGAGATATGTTTGACGTGTGTAAGAGATGTGTATGAGCTCTGTATGATATTTGTATGTGATGTGTATGAGCTGTGTAAGAAATATGTGTGTGTGATGTGTACGAGCTGTGTTTTAGTTGTGTATAAGATGAGCTGTGTTTGAGCTGTGTATGAAATGTGTATGAGATGTGTATGAGCTGTGTATGAGCTGTATATGAAATGTGTATGAGCTGTGTATGAACTGTCTATAAGCTGTGTATGAGCTGTGTTTGAGCTGTATATGAAATGTGTATGACCTGTATATGAAATGTGTATGAACTGTGCATGAACAGGCATCAGCTTTGGGGAACGGAGAGGGGCAGGATGGACATGCTGTTTCTAAAAACTGGAGACCCGTCCCACAAGAGGACATGGTGAGCCAGAAACACACTCTAACAGACTTTTGCAGTATATGACACTCTAATGCACTGACATATGATACACTCTAACACACTTTCCTACAATACTGTTCTAAGTGCAACAGTTTGATGTGATAGACGTGTTTAATTACAGAACTGTTACAGTACATCGATGATGTAGCACGCACATTGATGATCCACACAGATTTGTGAATTCTGTTATACGTTGTGTAGCCTGAAGGTGAAAGCACAGTCGACTCATGACTATCACTCTGCCGTTGTTTCTTTACAGCAGAAGTTTTTGCCATCTCACCGCAGGATCGCTTCTGATTACAGCATTGATTCATCGAGCACGGCGAATTCAGTAGACGTACATCAGGCATGTACATTAACCTCCTTCTGTTATATCACGCTGTACACTCCTCAAGTTCTCTTAACTTTAATCAGTATGCAAACGCTACCACATTTACAAAGTAATGTTAATGGCATAGCTAAGAAGTATTTTAATACATTTACATTTTTTTTTACAATTGCCAATTAACCCACTGATGATAATCAGCACCTGAGTGTTAAAAAGGTCAACGCAGCTTAAGGAACACCATAATGAACATGTTTATGGTTTATGGATCATATCTGTTTTTAAACTTGGAGCCCAGAGACCAGGATGTTATCAACATGTTTTTTTTGTTTTTTTTTTCATTTTTGTCTTTTTTTTATCTGCCTCCACCCTCCTTCCCTTGAGAGGAAAATAAGAACATTGTAAACAACATATAGAGTTACAGTTAATGGACTATTAAATCCAATTCTAACATTGAGAGAAAAAGAAAAATAAGACAAGAAAGATAATGAATAATACATACATAGATAAATAAGGGAAAACCAGAATAAATAAAATGTACAACTTTACAAGTGTAGAAAAGACATGTGCAAGTTCTCTGCATAAAACAAAATAAGAAAAAAAAAATAAAGAAAAATATTTCTACAGTACTGTGCAAAAGTCTTGACACCCTCACCACCACCATTATCCATTTCCTCATATTTTGCTTCCGAAGAGTTAGATTTTCTTATATGTTTAATGTACGTTTGAGGAAAAATTCTAGGCTTCCTGAAGGATTTTTTTGCCTCTGGTTTTTGGCAAGTTTTTGTCTTTCCTTTTCAGTCCAGTTGCAATACCTGAGCAGTTTCAGAGGAATGATTTTGTTTGTTAGGCCACACAGTGACCTATAAATTATTCAACCTCCCACACCTCCCTGAAGGCATGATCCAGTGAGAAACAGGTGCAGATGACAGATATTCAGGCCTGTGATTAGTATACTGGTGATGCTGAATGCTGAGTGGTTGGAACAGATGAGAGGGGAAATTAACTTGCTGCTGAGGTTTGTTACATAAATGACCAGTTTTTAAATTCAGCAATTCAGGCACTTTGCAACCTGTCGCAGAAAAACGTCTGATCCTATTTCTTTAACTTAATGTATAGTATTTAATTTTATTTAATAGGAAGAAATTAGAAGGGGGGATCTAGACTTTTGCACAGTACGATATTTAAAAAATCTCCCTAATCTTCAGAGGGCAAGACAAGTTATGTTTTAGGGGGGATAGGAGGAAAGTAAAGAATATAAACTTGAATAGATCAGATAAAAGAATGAAAATGGAAAGAATGAATGGATGTATAGCAAATTAATTAATTAATCAATACCAGATGCACAAATAGATAGATTTAAAAAATCCTAATTTAAATAAACTTTAAAAATGTTGATAAAATGATGAGAAATGTGAATTAAAAAAACATACATGTGCTTATCAATAAACCAAAAGCAAAGCCAGTGAAGCAGGAAAGAATGAATAAACCTGAATACTGTATAAGGAAAGCCAGGTGTGTGCATTTCCAACAACACCAAACAAACAGGTGCTAATTTGCTGTTTTACTTTGTTGACCTTATGTATGTTTCATTAGGATAAAAACACTTTTTTAATGTTAATGAACACAATAAATATATTTGCTACTGAAAGGGATAAAAGGAATAATTCGGGGCCAAATTCCACAAATCTTCGGGTGCAAAAGTTCCGTGTAAAATTGCGTCCCAAAGTTCATCTGAGACTCATAAAGCTTCTGTAGTTCCAATGAGCTAAAATTTATAACGACCGAGACCTACAGTAATGTACTTACACGCACCTCAATTTTCATTTACGAAGACTTTTAAAAATCTGTCACTTTATGGCAGTGCATTTTCATTATAATTTTAATAATGTTTGAGTTGGCTCCTTCTGAAAGACGAAACTTTCATACTTCATACAATCACTCTGAGATGTGTTAATTTATTATTACTACACACAGCATTCTCATTAAACATCCTCATTTCATCATACTTTCACTAAAATCTTATGTTGACTTGTGCAAAAACTCTTGTGCTTTTATTGAAGGTGGATAACTTGAAGCTGAAGAGGAATCTGTCCAGTACAGATTCACACCCCCATAACCTCCATCACCACCATGTGCGTTAAAGTCTACGCGGCAGGATTATAATACGATCAGTCCGGTCATGTTGTAATTCTGTGGGCATGGGAGTCTAGTCGTGCATTCCACTATGCCTTTACCGTAGCCTCACTGACTTCCTGGTTACTGCTAACATGTTTTGGGTCCTTTCACTTCTCACATGAGCGTTTGAGTGTTTTCACCCTATGGTCAGGAGATTTATGAGCTTGATTCTTGATGATGTCACAGCCTTCTGTGACCTGGAGTAAATGAAGCAAAGTTGACTGTGGATCTAAAGTGGATCCAGTTTGTCTTGCAGCATGCGAGACAGCAGGTGACACAGGACGCTCTCCATACATTTGCCAGAGCCAATCTCAGAGTCACTGGCTTATAGTCGTTCAGGTACTTAGCAGGTACCTTCCTCGGGGCATACATATTCTCATTCCTGTCAATCACAGGGGCGTTAACCAATCCAAGACATCTGTGAGCTCATGTGTGTGGAAGAGACAGATTTTTCTGAATGTGTTATGAATGATCATAACTGTCATGTGACATTATAGAGTGGAACCTGGAACGACCAACTTGAAAAGAATTTTGGGGAAATTCTGTTGAATTCTGGATTCCGATTGGACACAAAGTTGGTAATTGATTTTCTGTAACAGCAACGTCTGTAACAGTTGTGCAGCTGTGTGTAGATTTTTGTTAATCGTAGTCAGATTTTTCTAATCCATTATCATTTCTGAAGTTTTATATTTGATGTTTTTTGGATTTCCAAAAAAGCCACAAAACTTCTATGAAATCCACATGCAATAGCTGCTTTAATAGGTTTTGTAGTCCGCAGCTGCATTTTCATTTTAAAATTTCTAGCATGTTGTAGAAAGGCATTGACTGTTTGGGAGTACTTATTTCACAGACATATACAAATAACATCTAATAGATGCCATGTTGAGGTATTCAAACATATCACAACTGTGGTATAAATGATCGAACCATTATACGTAGGAAAATGCTGTACGACTAAGAAACTTTGCTTCATTACACCACCATGTCGTTCATTATTTTCACATAAGAGTTCAATGTGGAGTTTTATTGCTTAAATGCTTTATTGTATAATTGTGGTAGTTATTACATTATGAATTAGTTTTGAAGAAAACAAGTGCACACACTGCTGCTGTGTGGCCACTTGTGTTATTTAGGATCATCAGTGGAAGTCAGTGAAGTTGTGATAAAAACAGTGATGGACTGCAAGTTGGATATTTGTGGTGTCTCAGGGGTTCATGGGAAACTGAGTTCTAACACTCAACAGTATTAACAGTACTAACAGCTCTGACTGATAAGCACTGATGGCATCACACGTGATAATAATCACTAACCCTTCAGTTTTAAAATGAAAACCAGAGTTCTCCATCTGTGAGGTGTATGTGTGTGGGCATTGTGTGCACGTGTGTGTATGTTTCGTATATTAGGTGTCTATTCTTCTGTGTGTCGTCATTATGCAACTTTAACACTTAAGTTCAAAAAGGGTGGAGGGTTGCAGTGGTGCTTGCATGCTCTGTCTGGTATTATGCATCATTCCAGAACGTTCTCTCTCGCTTTCGGTTGTAGGGTTTGTCGCTGGAGAAGGCTGGAATCCTGAACAAGACCAAAATAGCAGATAATGGGAAGAAGCTGAGGTACGGAATCTATGATTATTGTTTAAATGGTTTCGTAGTGAATTTATGTCTAATATACATAAAGTGAAGTCTGAGAGGGAAAAAGGTTTTGGTTATCACGAGCAACAAGTAGTTTTAGAGTATTTTAGTATTTCATACGATCTGTCTTTGCTTTAAAGGCATTTAAGACAGCACAAGTTTGTGTCAAACCTGAGGTTAGTTTAAATCCATCTGATCTGCTCAATGGAAGAGATCAGACTTTATAACACACTGAGCTTTTGTTTAAAAGAATTAACATGAAAAGTGTTACAAATTTGTTTTACTTAATTCACTAAAACATTGACCTACAGTAGATATAGTGTGAAAACTTGAATATTACATATTAAGATATTAAATTAAACATTTCTTGTTTTTGCAAATTTAAACAAAAATTCATGTTATTTTGAGCGGAATTCAAAACTAATTTCCAGATATTGAATGCAAAATTAAATTCATAGTTCCTTAGACCCCACTGTTTATACAGTACCTGAACTTTTGTCATGTTTAATCGCACATTGTAGCGTTTCCTGGACTCTGATTGTCAGAAGTTGTCGATTAATTTTCTACAACAGTATCTCTGACAGTAGTGAAGGTTTGCCATTCAGGAATGGCAGGAATGCCATTTTTTTCATAGTAATGGTTCGTTTACAGGAATGTGTACAGGGTGCGCTATAGATAAAATGGTTATTATGGTAAAATCTAAAAATTAGCTTCTCGTTTCATGTAGCTTTTAATTATTTTAAACATAATTGAAATTATGTTTATTATGCTAAAAGCCAATTAAGTTGTTTAATTTAATTTGTTCAACCTAAATATACAAAACTTTATCATTATTTACTCTTGTTTATTTTTGTTCAACTCATAGTTTACTCGGTTGAAATAATAAATATGGTAAAACAATAATCTCGTGGTTTTTCTGTAAATTGGCAAGCTTTCTATTAAATATGAAAAACCAAAGGATGATATAGATCTATATATGAACATTATACTGAAAAAGAAAAAATATGATGTGTTGATCTTTAATAAATATAAAATCTTGTAATAATTGGCAAATAGCTGTGGTGGAGGAGTACATGCAGGCATTAGAGAACAATAATCCCAGTTTTCCATGACGTGTCTTTGTGTGCGTTCTCAGGAAGAACTGGGCTCAGTCCTGGACCGTACTTCATGGAGGAATTCTCACCTTCTACAAAGATCCCAAATCTACTCCGGCTGGGAATGTGGTAAGATAACTTACCTTAACTCAAGATCCTAACACTCTGATGGGTTCCTCTCAGATCTTTAAGTCACATAGGTTTTTGCTGGCTCTCTGTAGACTAAGACGAATCAGATCGTCCCGGAGTTCACAGTGGAGCTAAAAGGAGCTTCAGTCGGTTGGGCATCAAAGGACAAGTCCAGCAAGAAGAACGTCCTGGAGGTGCGGTAACACATTTTGAGTCTCGTTGGCATCATCACTGATTAGCACTGATGCAGAACTTCATTATAATCAGCTTAACGTCCTGCTTGTCTTTCTACAGCTAAAGACTCGTCAAAGTTCAGAGTACCTCATACAATACGACACCGACAGCATCATCCACGACTGGCACAAAATCATCCAGGACACCATTAAACACCTGGTGAGTGAGACGGCGCCATCGTGTGACCGGATCCAGTATTACACATTTGTTGTATTACACGTATTACCCTTTACAAAAGTTTGTGCCCCCTCCCCTTGGTTTTGCAACAGGCAACAGTTAAATTTACCCATGTTTTATTACTGATTGTAAAAGAGCTACATTTCTGTTTAAATGATTAATAAACTTAATTACGACAAAGATATTTAATTTTTTTATTATTATTAAAATATTTAAGTAAATTATTGCTGTCTGCAATTATAAAAATTTACATAAATATATCCACTATAGAATCAAAATACTTTGAGCTTATATTCAGAATATAATGTTTATTTTATATATACATGTACTGTATATACTGATCAGGGCAAAAGTTTGTGCTCCCATTTTTTAAGTGGAAAATTGGTAAATGTGCATCTCTATATATTTTTTGCATACATTTTTTAAATGATTAAATTAGTATATTGGTGTCCTGCAACCAAAAAAAAAAAAACTTTAAACCAACAAAAACAACCTTTCCTTACTGACCTACAGTAGAGAAACAGATGGATCCAAATGCAGCTCAGTGAATATGAAGGAGTAAGACAAGATATTATAAAATATTGTAGTATTCCACGAGTAAGATGCAACACATCACATTTGTGAAGAGAGATGCAAGCTGGTGTGATTTTTGTCACTATTAACATCTTGACATGCATCATTATTTATGTGTTCTGTTATATTCCTCCAGCTCTGTTAACTCCTCAGGGGGTGAAAACTTTTGCACTTGTCTGTATGCTGTTTTCTGAATGTACATTGAACATGTTGTAATATGGGTATTAATTGCGTGTGTGTGTGTGTGTGTGTGTGTGTGTGTGTGTGTGTGTGTGTGTGTGTGTGTGT
>JAQQZT010000023.1:33036199-33062916 GCA_030068275.1 Clarias platycephalus | reverse complement strand
ATGAAGATCTGTAAAGTTATTTGGATTTTTACAACATTATTGTTGAAATACACAGTCCTGAAAAAGGGGCGTTTCTTATTTTGCTGAGTATATATACAGTGTTACAATCTGTGGATCCTCGCATATCTATGGTAATACTTTTTTCAAGCGGTATGTATAAATAAAGAATATGGGTGAAATGTTTTTATATTACATGCAGTATTAGTAACTGGAGTTATTTTACAATATTCTGATTGGTCAGAAGATGTTGATTAAAACAGCAGCTCTGACAGCAGTGTAGGTGCAAATGCATTTCATATTAATGCATGCATTAGTGTTTCTATAGCAACAGCTCATTCACAGGGGCTTAAATTATGTCTTTTTATTTTATGCATATGGAAGGAGTCTTCGGTGTCAGTGCTTTGTAACAGTCAGAGGTAAAGCTGTAGCATTAAGGCTTTAAGTTTTCTGACATACAGAGGATTTTTTTTGTTTGTTTTTCATATTAAATTCAAAAGAGAGAAAAGGGAGAGGTTTATTTGAAATGTTTGGAAAGCTAACTACATTGCTTTATTATTATAATTATTATAAAGCTATCATCGTTGGAGTACAATGGGAGTAGAATGCACATTGTCTTTGAGTCATGTCTCCTCTAATGTTTCATATTCTGATCAGGACTAAACATCGATGGCATCTACAGAGTGAGCGGGAACCTGGCGGTCATCCAGAAGCTCCGGCACAAAGCTGATCACGGTACATGAGTGCCACGATATGTGTGTCTTAAATATTCACACCCTGATATTTTTACCTAAGTCTTGAACCTCTTCACTCTGGCTCTGGGTGTGTTTTAGAGGAGGACCTGGATCTGGATGATGGTCAGTGGGAGGAGATTCACGTTATCACCGGAGCGCTGAAGCTCTTCTTCAGGGAGCTGCCCGAGCCGCTGTTCCCTTACAGCTTCTTCGACAAGTTCATCGCTGCCATTCGTGAGTGAAGTACACCTCCTATAATGAAAAGATCAAGGATTAAAGATTCATAGATTAACATAATTAACTGCTAGTATGATCATCTTCATAACAGTCAATCAATAAGCCACATATTAGTGGTATTCTAAATTACTTACGTACATTACGTAATTAGACATCCAAAAGCTGTGGTTAATGCCACTTTGCATATATGTTCATATAGCATTTATAGATGTTTCTATTCATCCGTCTTTGCAGAAGTCAGCGATGCGGGTCAGAAGGTGTCGTACATGCGAGACCTGGTGCGAACTTTGCCTTTACCCAACCACAACACCATGGAAGTGCTTTTCAAACACCTACGCAAGTAAGCTCATTCTCTTTTTACTGTCTCACAACAGTTGAATGGTTTCAGCTGAGCTAAAAGCAGTCTGAGCCGGGCCACAGTTTTCACTCTGAGGCGGATGAGCTGGTCTGGGTGTGTGCAAAGTCTTACAAAAAGAAGAATAGAAAAAATGTAGACTGGCTAGGAGGAACTAAAAAGCTATTATCGTTATGATGTTTTTTTTTTTTTTTTATGTAAAAGTAGATACTGTTGCAATGTTTCCCCTATTGGCCTATAAGGGTACTGCAGGTGATCGCAGTTACAACAAATAATGTTTTAAAATTTTCAGGTGGCTTAGTGTTTAGCACTGTCACTCTGCACCTCCAGGGTCTGAGTTCGATTCCCGCCTTGGGGTCTGTGTGTGGAGTTTGCATGTTCTCCCCATGCTTGTTGGATTCCAAAGACATGCAGATTAGGATATTTGTCGTTCTCACATTCGCCGTAGTGTGAGTGTGTGCATGTGTGTGTGCCCTACAATGGATTGGCACCCCATCCAGCCAAAGTCTTATAGGATAGGCTCCAGTTGCCCGCGACCCTGTATAAAGCAGCATAGACAGTAAGTAAGTGAGTGTGTGTTCGTTGTTTACTGGTAGTCCCTGTGTTTAGTCACTTTGAATGCAAATCCAGTTCACGAATCACAAAATGACGAATGCTTTGGAACACAGATATATAAGAACACGAATCAGATGAGTGTGACACTAAAAGAGAAACTACAACATTGGCTACAAATATAAAACCACTTTACATTCACATACCCCATAATATCACACAATGTTGAATATTCTAGAAAAGAACAAACAGCTGCATGACCACATGTTCATCATCGAATGTTACACATTCTGATAGAGAAGATCTATAAACTCATATGATCTCACTGCTGAACCTCTCGTCCTTGTCCCACAGGGTTGTCGAACACAGTGACGGAAACCGGATGTCTTTCCAGAGCATGGCCATAGTCTTCGGTCCCACTCTGCTCCGGCCCGAGGAAGAATCAGGAAACATGGCCGTCCACATGGTCTTCCAGAACCAAATCGTGGAGCTCATACTTAACAAGTTCATTGAAATTTTCTCTCCAAGATGAGAGGTTCAGCCTGAGTGTGGTACCTGAAGCTGCGCTTGAGCAGTGCTGGACTAAGCTTTCAGTAGATTCTGTGGATCTAAAGTGCTTTGTGGTAAAGGACAGTGAACGTGCACACTCAGGCTCATTAACAGAATGAACAAACAAGGACAGATTGAACATCACATGGCTGGCGTAGCCTCTGGATTAGCATGGGTTATAAAAACATGGACTTCAGGAGGTTATTCATGGGATCCGATGTCTTGGATGGGGACGCTAAAATGAACTTTAATCTCACCAAAAGAAAAAGAAAAAAAACAGTGACTGTTGAAGACCGATCATCTCAACACGTTTAACCTCTGGTCTGGATCCCCACCTCAGTAAGCGCTTGTATAGAAATTGCCAATGGTGTATTTTGTTTTGGGGCCAGTATCTATGCTAGGCTTATGCGATCACAAAAACTGGATTTTGTTAGGTGATTCTTTATAACAATGCACAGTAAAATGTCTTCTTTTAATTGACAATTTTATTCTTAACCTAGACTTCATTTTCGCCGCCATGTGAAATCACAAATGTATTGAACATATTTGGAAAAAACTGCATATTTAATTATGGTCTTTTTGTATCACTATACACATTATCAAATTATATTCAGTAACAAGTGACAAATTGACACTTCTTCCTATAGGCATGTTTACTGTATTTGTGTCAAAACTGATGCTGGCTATAATATAAAGAGACATTACAGTAATACAATGACATTTACAATAGGTTACGCTGCCATACACTGCCTGATCAAAAAAGTCACACACTCTTATTTATTTGTTTGCCTTTACTGTTATATATAATGCATATTCATTTATTCAATGTCTGGGGAGAATTTCAGGACACTTCTCTAACACATCCCAAAGACTATTGGGTTAAGGTCAGGACTTTGTGGTGTCCAATTCATGTGTGAAAATGATTCCTCATGCTCTAAGATTCACTCTTTTACAGTTTGAGGCGCGTGCCATCAGGCAAGCTTCATAAACTCCATAGATGTGATGACCTGTAAAGACATTCAGTACATTCAGGTCATCAGGGTGTTGCACTTCTCTTCTTACCCTGATGCGTCCATCGCTCGCTCTGTAATACGCTCAATCTGGACTCAATAGAAGGACAAAGTCCAATCTTTATGCTCCCTAGGAAACTGAAGCCTTTTGTTCTGATGAGTTTCACTAGCAAGTGGTTCTCATCCCACTGTGTGTGTATTAAGATGCTCTTATTTTTACTATTAAGAATAGCTCTGGTTTCTACTCTCTATTTCTGGGCTGCATTGTTTTTTTTTTCTTTGTTTTTTTTTTTTCTTTTGACCAGGCAGTGTATCTGTGTAAAGTTAGATAATCCGAACATACACTTATAGATTTTATTTAACATAATTGTTATTAAAGTATTTGGCATTTATTTTGACAGAAAGAGAATGTGGCATCATTAAATCCCGTTTTATGGGAGAAATAAAATGTATAAAGGTGAGCAGGTCTATATATAATATATAATATAATCAGTGTACAGTATAATTAGGTTTTTGCCAGAATTTGTCTTCTAATGCAAAATGAGTGTACGTTTGCCCTCTTGCCTTAAGAATAAACATAAGATAAACATTTACCCCCTGGAGCTTGACTTCAAATCTGATATTCTGACTTTCCTAATAATTTGACCTGTGATTATGCATATTACAATATAATTATGTTTAAAGAGCATATATATACAGTATATATTATCTTCAGATCTGTACATAGATTATTGTTTATATGGAAAAAGGTGATATTAATATCAAAGTTACAGTAATACATTTCACATTTAATATTCAGAGGTTTTGGCAAATAAAACTTCTTTTGAAGCAATAATTCAAAGTGTTTACTACGGTGTTTACACTGGGGCTTGTCTTTAATCTGAATAAGGGAGGACATACTGAAAAGTGACATTTGTGAACAATGTGAAGAATCTGAACAAGAAATCATCACACCGAAGCTGAATATTTTCCTGTAACATCATCTATTATATGTATACCTCTGTCTTAATTAGAGTTCTTTAAATTAATTAAAGTTAGACTTGTCATTATGTTTTTTTTTTATTCATTTTCAGTTACATTTTATGTTCTGAAGTGTTTGTGAAAGAAGCTCATTTGTTGGCTTTTCCTCTCTCTCTATTTCAAAGTTAACAAGACAAAAATTACATTCATGTTAACTGAGAAAAAATCTAAGCGTAACCTTCTCAAACGTTACGGCTTTACCTCTGACTGTTACAAAGCGCTGACACTGGAGACTCCTTCCTTAAAACTTAAATAAAACTTCTTACAAAACATGTGTTTTTTCTTAATCGGTTTATGTGCAGTTTATTCGCTGCGATATCGATACACTAACATATTAGAATGTAAACCTGAATATGATGCTGTGATTTGTCGCTGCCATTATAGCGAATTAAGCGACAACACATTTGTACGCAGTGTACATAAAGTTTATACTCAGGAATATGAGATAGGAAACTTTAGGTCTTTGCACGTAGACGTAATAAACTCCTTAATCCTGGACAGTTTGTCACTTCTGCAATAAAGGCTGATTCTTATACAGTACAGTACATAAGACTGAAAGGCTTCCAACTGCTGTATGAGCAGTTCACCTGTCTCACCTGCAGGTGTCAGTGCATCAGCACACTTCTGCTCCATTACTGATTTCTAAATTACACTGTTTACTGTGGCATGTGTGCTGTAAATACATATGTTTACAGGACAACAAGGCAACACACACACATAGGGTCAAGTACTCGCTCTGTACTGTATACTGCTTGTCCTGTATCACGAGGGACCTGAATCCTATCACCTGGAACTTGGGGCACAAGGCAGGATACACCCTGGATGAGGTGCAGGTCTATCATGGGGCACAAGCACACACACACACACACACACACTCAAATTCCAATTAGCCTAATCTGCATGTTATTGGAATGTATACACTATGTTACCAAAAATATTCACTAACCCATCCAAATCATTGGATTCAGGTGTTCCAATCACTCCCATGGTTACAGGTGTATAAAATTAAGCACCTAGGCATGCAGACTGCTTCTACAAACATTTGTGAAAGAATGGAGCTCTCAGAAGCTCTGTGTATTCCAGTGTGCAATAAGTCCAGTTGTGAAATGTCCTTGCTACTACAGTAAATATTTCTCAGTAAACTGGTATTACAGCAAAGTGGAAATGATTAGGAATTTCCTGACATGGCCTTCACATCAGCTCAAGAACGGTGAGTAAAGATCTTCATGGAATGGGTTTCCAAGGCCGAGCAGCTGCATCCAAGCCTTACCAGTGCAATGCATTGGATGCAGAGGTGTAAAGCACGCCACCACTGGACTCTATAGCAGTGAACTTGTATTCTCTGGAGTGACAAATCACTCTTCTCTGTCTAGTAATCTGATGGACAGGTCTGAGTTTGACTCTGAGTTTTGGACGCTGCATTGTGCCAAGTGTAATGTTTGGTGCCGAGAGGATTATGGTGTAGGGTTGTTTTTCAGGAGTTGGGTTCCGCCCGTTAGTTCCAATGAAAGGAACTCTTAATGCTTCAGCACACCAAGACGTTATGGACAATTTCATTCCAAACTTTGTGGGAACAGATTGGAGACGCCCGCCTCCTGTTCCAACATGACTGCGCACCAGTGCACAAAGCTCTATAAAGGTCCATAAAAACATGGATGAGCGAGGTTGGTGAGGAAGAACTTGATTGGTTCTGAGGCCTGACCTCAACACCTAAAACACTTTTCAGATGAATAAAAGCTGAGAATGCGTACCATATGAAAATATATTCCTTTTTCCATGTGCATTTACAGTACATGTTACTTTTAGGTTTTGATTGATTTATTGATCGCTTGATTGACTGATTAATTGATTGACTTAATGATTAACTAAAGTAGTTTGTTTTAGATAGTGACCTTTACACTGTAATCATTAACTAATTTTGTTCATATTCTTATATTATTTATTTATTTATTTATGTATTTATTGCTAGATTTAATTGGCACACTAAAATGAAAACTTTAACTTTTTACGTTAGAACTTTTTTTCTTTGTTTATTTTTTATAAAAAATGTTCCATTCCTATGTGTCTCGGCCTTGACCACATGACCTCATTACCTTTTAGCCTTCTGCACTTTAGGCGTTCCCTAGGAGTTCTTGAAATCATTTACACTGCTATATACAGTACGTCAGGCTCCTTATCTCTGGTCTGGACTATGTTTAGACGAGAATAAAAATATATCAGGCTTTAATCTGAGCACTGGGTTTTATTTTTAAATTCCTCTCTTTCCCAGTCTCAAGGTTTCTTTGCCACTGACCCAGGAGGCTTGCAGTCTGTCAGTGCTGCCTCCTCTGTCTGTCCAGGTGTAGTGTCTGTGAATGTGATCACACTGCATAAACACACATTTACAGAAACATCCTAAAAAATAATGCAAGCCAAGATTGCATGGTCAGTGCTTCTGAGAACACCTGTGTACACCCCCACTTTATTAGGAACACCTTTATATAGGACCTGCTGGTGCAATAATGTTTCAGCAGCAGAACACATCAAATCAGATACAGATCAAAAGCTTCAGCTAACAGTGACATCAAACATCAGAATTGAGGAGCAATCTCAGTGATCTCTGCTGACCTTCTAGGATTTTCACACACAACAGTCTCCAGAGATAGACTGGTGCTTTTGTGGTTGTTGTTGAGAGGTCAGAGGAGAACAAAGAGGAGAACTGCCTGACTGGTTAGTGACAACACAAAGTATTTTAAATAA
Source organism: Clarias platycephalus (assembly GCA_030068275.1). Taxonomy (NCBI): domain Eukaryota; kingdom Metazoa; phylum Chordata; class Actinopteri; order Siluriformes; family Clariidae; genus Clarias; species Clarias platycephalus. Next base: position 33,055,723 of record JAQQZT010000023.1, on the reverse strand, counting down.
TCACTCTTTACATCTGTGGTGAGCAGAAAAGCATCTCAGTATGATTATTTACAGGCTAATTGAGGTGGATGAGCTACAACATGACATACTGTACTGTAAGCGTCCAACTTAGCTGCAGTAGATATGGATCATTTACACTGGTTAGATGAGGGGTGGAGACAGACCAGGTGATGTTCTTGATTGGTTTTCTTTGTTCTGTTTATTATTATTATGGAACTTATTCATTATGGTTATTTAAAAATAAATCTTAAAAGATTGCATAACCATATACATATTTATGCTGTTTATTGTATCCTTTATTATGCAATCTATACATTTTGAAAAGAAATACATGTTAAATATATATTCTGAATTATATTTATAATTTACTATATATATATATAATCGATTTATTACTTAGGAAAAAATAACTATTTTGCTATGTATATTACATAATTGTTTTTTATTTAGTTAGTTAGTTATTATCATTATTATTGACCCTTTTATGGATATTTTGGACTTTCATATTTCCCCATCTGCCTCATAACAAACTTCTTCTTTCTAAATGAGGTTCTCTGAAGCTCAGTGGCCTAGGGCTGTCTATGATTATTATGCAGGTGGAATGTGTCAAAACGATCCTGTTCCAGCAGATCTTAAGGCGGTGCAACCTGAAGATAACCATCATGAGAAACATTTTGCTTTATGCTCATGTGGCTATACATAAATGAAATGTGGATCAACCTGAAGAACAAGTTCAGGTTGTCAGGGAAAAAACACTCTGAATCACAAGCAGAATCACAACCAGGCTCACGGACCCACTAGAGTGTTTATTGACACATTCTACAGAAAATAATAATAAAGTTATTACAGGAACAGCTCATTCAGAAAGAATTACATTATAATTATGCATTTTGAAAATATTAATTGCTTTTAATTAATATTAAAAGTTAATCAAGCCTGAATAAAATGGGAGGGTTCGGTCAGGTTTTATAGCTAACTTAAATTGAATGTAAGACAGGCAAAATGTAAAACAGTGCAGAAAGCATGTCTATAAAAAAAAAGAGAAATGTTTTTTTTGGGTGATACAGTAAATTTCAGAAATACAAAAAATATATACCAAACAATACAGAAATGGTGATGACAAAGTAGAAGTGCCAAAACATGCATTTCCTCTAATGTCCACTAGCTCTAAACGTGAGTCAATCCCTATGAAGCCCCATGTTAAAAATGTCTATATAATCATGTTTACAACCTGGTGCAAAAAAAAGATTTCCCATTCATGACAACTGTAAGAAGCCCATATGTAGGTCCCCTTCAAATAAAGTCTTATGAAAAATTAATGGGTTAAAATGATAGAGAAGTAAATTTTGCTTTCTTAAATTTGTTGGGAATAAAGTGCACCAGTACATGACACGATTGTCAATGTGGATTAGCACGTGGAGAGGCCCATCGTCATCGGGTCAATGTGTTCACACACTGATAAGAGCACTGTGCACATAAACACACACATACAGTATGCTCTCACACGCTTTTGCAGAAGTGTCCTAAACACGACACACACACCCTATATACACTCTTATGACCTCCTTTACTCTTTGCACAGATGTTCAGTGGGAAGAGCACTTAAGCTGCATGATGCAAAAAAAATACCCCATATTTTTCAATATTTTTCAATACACCATATTCACATCAAGTACACCAATAATAAAATATATATTTTTTTTACTTTTTATTGTTATAAAAACCTGACTATACTATACAATACTATATTCAATAACTCACGGTCTACACTATACCGCTTAACCATGTACACAGGAGACTTAGGGCACGAGTCAGGGTCCATCCATCGCAGGGCACACACTCACACGCTCCCACTACGGGCAATTTGGGAATGCCAATTAGCCTATTTGGCATGTTTTTGGACTGTGAGAGGACCCAGAGGACCAGACTACCCAGAGGAAACCTATCAAGCACAGGGAGAACATGTACACTCCATGCACACAATGCCCACAGTGTATGAATCAGGATGAGGGCCCCAGGCCCCAGTGACCCTGTACAGTGCTCTGCAAAAGTATTCATACCCCTTGAACTTCTCCACATTCTGTCACATTACAACCACAAATGTGATTATTTTTTAATGGGATTTTATGTGATAAACCAATATAAAGTGGCATATAATTGTGAAATAGAAGAAAAAATGATTTTAATTAATTTCAAACACCTGCTAAATAATTAAGCGTTTCAGGGAGGGAAATCAAATCACGCAATTACATATAAATCAGCAGGTGGCAAAATTTCCACTGCAAATGCCACACACCACTCTGGTTATGTAACACAACACCATGCACCAATGGAGTGAAGTAGAAAGTACAGATATTTGTTGTAGAACGTAGTGGAGTAAATGTAAAAATTATCCACCAAAAATTATCTGAACGACTCAAGTAGAGTACAGATACCTGAAAACTGTAGTTAAGTACAGTGCCAAAGTAAATGTACTTAGATACCTTCTATTTCTGCTTGTCTGATCCTCATATAAGGACCACTGGGTATTATTGTTTTGGCAAACTTCTTCATCGTTCATAGTTTTCAAGTAATAATAGATAAATACAGTGACACAACAGTAGAGTCCAAGGAGGTAGATTCATATCATCTGCAATATGATTTACAAGTATAAAAGGTAAGATTATTCACCCCATTAATTAGCTCTGGTCAAACTATTATCATGAGTAGTTGAGTAAGTACTGTAGTTACATGGAGACAGGGATTCAGTATTTATATTTTTTAAAAGGTTAAACTTTGAACCTTCCACAAGGAATAATAAATCTGTTAATAAAAGAAGATGAAAGATTGCTGCATATCATGTCTCTGCCTAGGCAGAGAAGCAAACAAGAGAATATTGCTTAAATATTGCAAACTAGTTCATATTGTGTTTTTCTTAAGCTATATTTAAGAACTATCCGCTGAATAACATTGAAAAAAGAGCTGCCCTGTTATCAACACTTCTTGTTTAATAAGGTTAACCAACAAGCTACAAAAATCTACAGTAGCAACCACTAGCGTCTTGCGGTTTTTCATTTATGAGTAGGTTGATTTGGACAGAATGTCACTGTCAAGGACTGCCCTCCTGCCCTACGCTGCCTCTCAGACGATATTCACAGCCCTCTTTCAGCTCCCCTGAATGAATGGTAGAAACATCATATTGGTTACTGTAGCAACCATTCAGACCCTGTTTCCAAAGGATTAACAGAAAACAAAAGGTTTAGTTAAAAACTTTGGCTTGTCCCACTCATCATGAGCTGCATTGTTGCTTGTGCACCTGTTTTGTAAAAATCTAAAATTAGATCATACATTCACAAACTTGAGCTTAACCTGTCACTCACATTCAGTAAGAGTTTAAGAAGTTGGTGGTGAAACATCTCTTTAAATCTGCTGCAACTTCAACATTTAAACTTTAAGTGCATCTTGAAACGTAGATCCTTACAACAGAGAAGTTTACATTATTGTGTTTTTTTCTGTAACGTTTGAGGGAAAGACTATTTATAGCTGCTATAACGTAAATGGGAACAGGAGCTAACTTGCTTTGCGGACATTACACAAGTACTTCTAGGCAATTTGCTGTGATGTAAGAGGAACTAAACATTAAAACACGTACAATAACTCTGATTAATCACACAGATTAGTCCCTTATAACAACATGACACCTGTGTAATTATTATCTACTTTAAAAGGCCCATATTTTTCCATTTCTTTAACAAATTAACATATAGTAAGTCTGAGCTCTCTTTAAAGTTTTCTCTAAAGTAAAGCCCAGAGCTAAATGCCAAAATGTGCAGTTCCTCAAATGTCTACTAGGCTTGTGGCTGGCTCCAAAAGGGAGTCACTTCTCACAGAGCCCCATATTAAAACCTCCAACTTTATAACAGAAATTAACGTAAAATGTTTACAGCCTAGTTCAAAAATGGTTTCGGTCTCCATAGCAAGATTTCCTAACCAGCTAATCATTCCATTTGCCCATTTATAGATTAACTGCGGTTTAGGCGGCGTCAGCTCCTGCTAAGATGGTGGCGATCAGAGCTCCAACAGTTGAGCTTCAAAACCGCTTTTCAGAAAACCTATGGGTAACATAGGTTTGTCCAGCTTTTTATACACACTATGAATAGGAATTAATTTGGGGAAGGGTTTCCTTTATATGAGGTCACTTCAGGGGCGAAATCTAACAGTTTTGTTTAACCCTGGCCCATATAAAAATGGAAAATGCATGGATAATTTTGTTCCTCATGATTTTGGTTTGTATACACACACACACACACACACACACACACACACACATACAGGAGATGAACCTGAATGTGTAAACATGACAAAAAACACCCCATTCAAAGCAGATTACAGCATTTACTGCTTACTTGAGACTACAAGTTAAAGTGTCTATACTGTACTACAGTACAATGTTGTTCTGGCATATGAGAGAGAGAGAGAGAGAGAGAGAGAGAGGTGTATTTCAGCATGTTTTTCTTTCAATAAATAAGTAATTGTCATTGAAATCCAGTGTAAAAGGAATAAAACCCTTCCAAATATGCTGTTTTAGGAAAACAAACATCTTTAGGTTGGTAGAAGTAACTTCGCTTAATGACATCCTGATATTTCAACACATGTTGACAGTCTCCACTTTCTTTTGCTTCCAGAGGCTAAAAAAACCCAACTTGCACTTGAAACTTGAAGCTCGGCTCCAGGTCAGTGGAGTTAAATTGTCCTTTCAGTAATAAAACAACACATACACACACACACACCTACACACACACACACACCCTCAGTCATACACAGACACATGCACACACACCCTGAAGTTTGCATGCATGCAGACAGACACACCTTCATTAGGCTGTGAAAGCAAAGAGGTTGCGACTGTAACCCGTAACACACATATCGCATGTCACGTGTCATCAATGAGAAGCGAGTAACACGATCATCAACGGCACACACACCCACCACCCACCCACCCACACACACACACACACACACTTTCATCAAGTACTTGAAGCATTTGCAGTCCCATTAATGAAAAAAAAATCTATATATTTTTTTAAAAGAGAGATTTAAAATAAAAAGAAGTAAGGAGTCTCCAGTGTCAGTGCTTTGTATCAGTTAAAGGCAAATCTGTAAGTTCTCCAGCATTTTCAGGAAAGAGATTATGCTTTACATATTCTCAGTAACATGACAGGGTGTATCTCAGTTTTTATTTATTTATTATTATTATCTAAAAAAAATTCAAGAAAGAGACAAGAGCTGGTGTGAGAAATATATATTTTTTCACTTAAGCAGTAATTGAAACTTACTTGTTTCATGAACATTAACTATAAATCAACAAAGAGTAATATGAATAGTAATCATTGTCCTATACATTTTTTTTTTTACTTATTTACAACACACTCCTACCTCATTATTCATTTTCTAAGCATTGAGTTACAGACAAAACATCATGTTTTTTCCCCCCCATGTACAGCATCTATCTATCATGGACAGTGATAGATGGGTGTTTTTGTTGGTTAAAGATTTCGTCACTATGTGGACGTGATATGAAACCAGACTAAGAGTACACTCATTATGATCACGATGATGATGTGCAAATATGTTATGTATTTCATATTGCAGGTTCGCAGTCACATCTCTGCTCTAATAACACACACACACACACACACACACACACACACTGAACTCCGCTGTCCACATGAGCCAGAAGGGATTTGAGTGGGAGGTGCACAGTTCACCCAGTCACAGGCACGAGCGCTCTCTCCGTGCAAGTGCGTGCGCGTGTGTGTGTGTGTGAGAGAGAGAGAGAGAGAGAGAGAAAGCGCTGCAGAACGCTGCAACACACCGACATTCAGCGTTCTAGAACAGGAAGGCTTTTGATCTAAACTTCAAAAAAGATTTTAATTAGAATTTTCAAAGTCAATCCGAATTCTTTTCCTTTGATCCGGTTGTTGTTGTTATTTCTGCTCACACCTGGCTGGAAAATTGTTACATCAGTCGGATATTCTGGTGTTGTTTGTTTCTGTTGGAATAAACAGCATGCTGAAGTTCATCCACGCGCGTAAACAAACGATGGACTGATTTCCGAAGCTTTGAAGCACCCAGAAGGAACCGAGGACACTTCACGATGTCCCAAGCCGAAGTGCGCGCTGCAGGAGGACTCGCGTTCCCCAAGCTTCCCCCGAGCTTCGACGCTGATCCGTTCCTCTCCACGCGCCCGGCGCTCAGGCGGCGGAGACACTCCGCGAGCTCGAGGCGGAACGCGTTCCGGTTGAACAAAATACCCACGGCGGAGGACAGCAGCAGCAGCACCACCACCACCACGGGATCCTCCCGAGAGCGCGTCTCACCTGTCCTGAGCAAAACCCTCTCCTGGTCTGCGGACGACATTTTATCCGCCGAGCAGAAGAAGAAGAAGAAAATCACCGCAGGAGACGTGATGGTGGTGGTGGTGGCACCGGCGGACAAGCAAAGCACGCGCTCGTCCCGCTCCAGCTCGAGCTCTCCGCCGTGCCGCGCGCCGCGCAACACCGACAGCGCCGTACCGAAGCCGCGCTCGAGCGCCACGGCGCCGCACGGCAGCACCGACTCCGAGGAGGAATGCGCGACCAAGAAAGCGGCTGAGATCAACAAGTGGGAGCAGGAGAAAGAGGACGAAGTGGAGACCAAAGCGGTGGCCACATCACCGGACGGGAGGTTCCTCAAGTTCAACGTGGAGATCGGGAGAGGTTCCTTCAAGACCGTCTACAAAGGACTGGACACCGAGACCACGGTGGAGGTCGCGTGGTGCGAGCTGCAGGTACAGACAATGATTCATGAGTTTAGTTAAGGTACATAGTATTTTAGGGATCTTCGTGGAGTTTTTCCTAATGGATGAACCTTTGAAGGTTCTACATACAGAGGAACCATACAGTGGTGCAGATGTGTTCCTTCAGTGTTCTTGTTGGTTCAAGTTTTATAAAGATGGACTTAATATTTCTCTGTTTATCAAAAGAAAAACAACCCTTCCTCAGTGGTTCTTAGGATTGAAAAGGGTTCAGACCATCTAAGGATGGGGTTTCCTTGGCTCTTCAATATGGGTTCTGCAAAGAACAGACTTACCTGGACAGTCATTAACAGACATACATGATGTCTGTTAATGATGCTCCTCTCCAAATATGTTCTTTTAAAAGGTACCGTCTGAGACAACTGGGTTCCTCTGAGGTTCTAATGGTCCAGGTTTTCTCAAGATGGGAATGGAAGCTTGGAATTTAAAAAAGAAACAGGATCTACTAGTGCAATTAAAGGTTAATTCTCTACATTAATGATGTTCCACTAATAAAATTAAAAAACTCCTAAAAGGATATCTGAAGAGCAGTTCTGCTGATGTTGTTTAAAAATGGGTTCTTCTTAGAACCTTCTGTAGAAGGGCTGCAGGATTTTATGTAGAATAAGTCTATATAGACTTACAGTAGAATAAAGACTAACAACAACAATAAAATGGAAACTCTTATTCTGTATAAAATAGATTCTATTAAAACAACCAATTAATTGATAGTACTGACATTCCCTTAATAAACCTATTTTTTTTAATTAAATGATTAATAAAATAATGAATGGTAAATTTGCTCAGTCTTCTCTTCCTAAAAGAGGGTTTATTAGAACATTTGGTAGAAGAGAAAAAATCCTGTGTTGAAGGATTTAACAATTACACAGACCCCTTGTGCCAACGGGGTCTTTCTGGCTCTTCAGGGCATGGCTTCACAAGACCTCTGGGGTTGTGCTGTGGTGTCTGGCACCAGCATGTTTGTGGCAGATCCTTTGGGTGCTGTGGGTTGCAGGATGGGACCAATGCATGGTTCCTCAATGAGCATTCTGGTGCCTTTCTGTCCCTTATACCAGAATTGACTTTTTCCAGATCGGACCAGACGGGCTGACCTTTGGTATCTGCAGGCATGAGTAAGCCTTGGGTGCCCATGATCCCGCCACTAGTTTACTGGTGTATAGTTTGTGATCAGTTTTGTTCAGTTCACCTGGTGGTGATGTTAATGTTATGGATGAACAGTGCATATACATTAAGGACGTTCCTCTGCAAATAAATGTACACTTTGGACACTTATGTTTGTTTTTTGAGGTGATTCATGGTTTGGGAGATGCATACTTTATATGAGGTCTATATAGAGGTCCTGTTTTAATCTCTCTGTGAAAACTTGACACATTGTGTTACAGAAGAATGGTCTTACACATGGTACTTTAGCACCAGTGTCATGACTTGCTCTTGACTTTAACGAACCTGTATGTTTCCAGTTTACACGGTTCTCCTCAGATCCCTTGTCTCTTTCAGTGGCGTTTTTTTCTCTAACTTTTTTCCAGCTTCTTTTTTTTGCTTCAGCGCCTTGCAGATTTTTATTATTTTTACAGTCAGATTCCTGAGCAGCACTAATCCTGTTCTCATTTCAAAGTGTGACATTTACTCCCTGTTGAGTCTCGGCTGAGCTAATCAGCTCAAAAGAAAGAAAAAAGAAAAAGTAGGTTTATTTTGCCCACAAAGCGTGCTTAATTACCTCTGTAAATTGCTTGCAGCAAAGACTTGCCATGGTGACGGTGGCTTTAGGCCCTCATTTATGAGCAACACTGGGGCAGATTAGTGATCTGGGTAAAAACGAAATGCCCGAAAGGGCAGAGGAGTGATAGGAAAACCTTAGCGTAGATAGTGACTGCTTGACCTTTAGCAAAGCTGTGTGGTCTTTGCTAGTATATGACAGGGAGTGTGTATCTTTTTTACTGAACCGGAACTAATGTTCTGCTCTGCCTGTACACTCTGATACACACATATACACACACACAACCTGGGTAAACACTGTTTAACATAGCAGCTCTGTGTTGTTAACATGGCTAGTGTTTATCAGTAAATATTTCCATTGCCAAGGTGCAAGTGAATGTAGATGCCATGGTCATATCATATTTTGTGTGTATGCGATTTTAATCATGTTTGCAGTAGGGTCTCGTGCCACATTCTGGATTCTGTTTGGTCTGAAAGTGTTGATTAATTTCGCCCTAAATGCTGCAAATCAGGTTTATATTAACACATTGTCGTTTCCATAGTAATGACTCAATCAGAGAGACTTACATTTATATTTTCCATTTAGGCATTTGGCAGGCGCCCTTATCCAGAGTGACTTACATTTTTATTTCATTATACATCTAAGCAGTTGAGGGTTAAGGGCCTTGCCCAAGAGCTCAACAGTGGCAACTTGGTGGTCATGGGGTTTGAACCTGGGACCTCCTGAACCGTAGTCCAGTGTACTTGTACAGCAGGTGCTGTCGATACAAAGTGAAGTTTTCTGTCAAGACAATGTGTGTATTGAATCAGTTTATGGAAGGGGAGTCCAGTTTCAGTGCTTTGTAACAGTAAGATCTTCAGGACAAAGGAGTTTAAGCTTCTTTGTGGTTTCTCTGTAACATGACCAGCTGAAGGGCTTTTATGTGTCATAACATAAAACATATAATATTGAGGCAGATGAGGGACGACTGTCTATAAAGTAGCTGCTGTAATGTACATGACATCAGAAATATTGAATGTAAATGTACTGTAAATGGATATAAACTATATTAAGTACATAATTTGCTGCTGCTACTGTATAGCAGTCTAGTTTCCTTTGTTCGACACGTATTATGATGCTAATGGTTACAAGATGAAGCAATGTGAAACCATAAATAGATAAAGCCAGATTTGAGTGTATAATTTGCAGCAGTTCACTTCAGTAGCTAATTAAAGTAATGTGATGACAAACTAGCAAAAGAATTTAGCAAAATATAGCTTAGCAATAATTTGTAGCTGTAGTTTTGTACTAAGACTCATCAGGTTAGCTAAGCTAATCAGTTCCATTAATTAGCGTCCATTACATTTATGATGTCATGGTTGCACTCCTGCTATGTCATTATCACACCTCCTCAGGACAGTGCTAACTGATTAGCGGGTGTTTAGCAACATGTTGAAGGCTAGATTTTTTTGTTATCATAACAAAGTTGATAAACCAGAGGTGCTGAAGACTCAGTGTCACTCTACACACTGTACATTGTTCCCAACTTCTGTCTGAAAAACAAGGATGAAAATATTACAGCCAGGAAAACGGAAGGTGGCGCTGTAGGTGGCTGCCGTCGCGACTCTGTGGTCGCAAAAAGCATTTCACTGCATTTTCATACTGTATGACTGTGTATGTGACAAATAAACTTTGAATTTGAAGGTGGAAAGACTAGAGCAGCTGGGTTTTATTTCAAGGGCAGATAAAGATGCTCAGTGGTAAAGATGTTGTAATACTGACTGGAGGGTCCCAGGTACAAACCTCAGCTCCACCAAATTGCCCCTGTTGGGCCCTTAAGCAAGGTCCTTAACCCTCAACATCTACATCAGAGAAGATAAAATGGAAGTCGCACTGTATAAGGATGTCTGACAATTGCTGTAAATGTATTGCAACAGGCCTTTGAGATTTCATTTTAGTGTCCACGACTGAGGTAAGTGTTATGTGTTTATCGGGGATAAACAATTAGATAGATAGATAGATAGATAGATAGATAGATAGATAGATAGATAGATAGATAGATAGATAGATAATAATAGATTAGATAGATAATTTTTTAATAATTAAAAAACCAAAAAACAATGCAAGATGTCACTTAATTCATTACACAAATCCACACAGCAGCTGAGTCTCTCAATGATCTGAATAGTCCAGCTTGTGTGTGTAGTGATCTGAGTATACTGTAGCTAGTAGCAGGCGTGTATGCGAGCAGATGAGCTCAGGGTGTATTACTCAAATCAGTAGGCGTTCTCTCTCTCTCTCTCTCTCTCTCTCTCTCTCTCTCGCTCTCTCTCTCATGATGATGCGGTGAAATCGAACACCCTGACTGTCCACTTCCTGTTTCCTCTGTATGAAACTAAAGCACACAGGATGAGGGATTTCCAAACATGCACTGCCAGGTTGTAAACTTTTGGCACCCACTCTATGATTTGTAACATTTCCGCCTGCAAAGGTTTCAAAACACTTTATATTAATTAAAATAAGTGAATGTAAAATAATAGAAATGCCTCATAATAAAGTTTCTTCTACTGTACAGTACTATTAAAATATTGAGAAGCAGAGATCAGTGTGCTTTGCGTTTTAACGTCACAGCAGGAAACGCTTGTACGATGTGCACAAGTGTCTGACGCACTGCTGGATTTGGTTTAATGAGCTAATGTGATTTTATAAATCAATGTCATACCTTGATCATACCTTGCTTTCTGTTTTATACCCTTACCGTTAACTTTGTTTGCACGCTGTCAAAAATCCATCTGAGAACTTCTGTGCAGTTTGGTCTAAAGAAGATCTCAAAAGTGATGAAGAGCCACATTATAGCGCCACCAAGAGGTCACATGAGACCAAACTTAATCCCGGTCTCTTAGAATATCATTCCTAACGGTGTGAAAATGCAAAAGTGTTGCTGAGTTTCTGTCTATCTCTGCTTCATGTAACGGTGGAACTTTAGAAAAGGACAAGGGATGGAAAGTTTTTTGCATCAACATGAAATTATATTTAAATGTTCAGCAGCGTCGGCCTCAAATCTGTTTGCATGTTATCGTGTACTCAGTTATTTTTTGTGGAGGAGAGGGATCTGCATGTGCATTTGCTTTGTCTCTGACATCTGATGGTTCCAGATCAACGCTATTGGATATCAGAAAAACCTTCCGATATCTATTGTCGAGATTATCCTGAAGATCTTAGTCAAATTTGGTGAAAGAGCACAAGCTTGTTATACTCAGTAAAGACTACTACTGTACTGCAGGTGTTTTTATTACAGTAGTTTGACTACAAGTGTGAAGATCAGACCACATTTAATAAGTATTTTTAAAGAATTGCCATCGCTAAGAGTTCTTCAGAGTTTCCCCAAAACATCTGAGAGGAACGTTTATTATTCAGTTGCTGCACAAAACGATGATTCCCAGTTCATTCCATTATACCGCAATAAAACTATTAATAAAATAATTCATCTGAACGTGATGTTGCTATAGAAATCATAATGTGTTAAATTAAACGAGTGCATTAATATAAAGCTTTGATATGGAGCTGCATTACTCTCAGAGCTGCTGTAATAGAGAATTAATTATCACCGTCTGACCAATCGAAAGTAAACAGCACTGTAAACGAATGGCCAAATGGTATTTGTGGTTTATTCACATGGATTTGTTAAAACTGTGATATTAGTACGTTCTACATTATTTGTAGCTGAGGTGCTTCACTCTTTCACCAAGTCCAAGATCATTACATGACACTCACGGTCTCGTAACTTGTTAATAAACATTGTGTTAAGATAAGACGAGCACGTGAATGTTTATCTTATCTTAGCAAATTTTGACCTGGACCACATTTGAACTACATTTGGTAACTTACAAGTAGCAGCATCAGTACAGAAACAGATTTGTAGAAAATTACAGTTTTAAAAAATGTTTTGCTCATTTTTATGTTTAAATAAATATGTCTAGGGCTAAAACGATTCCTCGAATAACTTGAGTAATTCTATTATAAAAAATGATCGAGGCAAAATCTTCTGCCTCAAAGCTGCTTTTAATGAATTTTAAAAGCTTGCGTTATGTTTTTGCGCAATTATTTGCTTGGCGTGACAGAGCGCGCTTTCAGATGCAAGCCGGCAATAAACACCTACTGATAGTTAAAGTCATTTAAAATACTTTTTTTTTGTTTTTGTTTTTGCATCTGAGAAAAGGCTTTAAAATAAGAATGTATGACTCTGTAATGCATTTAATTCATCTCAGTCAACTTCATAATAATGACAATGTTTATTTTTGATAAAATGCTGTATGCATTTAAAAAATAAAAGTTGATTTTTCTAAAAAAATAAAAACAATTAATCTTTGTTTCTCTTATAAATTTTATATTGCTGTTTAATTAAGCAAAAGTACATTTTATCCGATTACTCGATTAATCGATACTTTTTTTTGTAGAATACTCGATTACTAAAATATTCGATAGCTACAGCCCTAAATGTGTTTGTAACTTTATTCTTTTTTAATTATTTTTCCTTAATATATAATTTAATATATACACTTTATATACAATATACAAATTATGAGGAACCATATATGGTCATTTCAATTACCTTGATTTGCAACATAAAATTACAAAATTACAAAGTAAAACAAAGTATTAGAAAAAAGCCTTGAAATTTCCTTGAAACTATTTAAATGAGTGTCCAGTAAAGGGATAAAGAGTTATAATAAATGCACAGTATGTTGATTGATATTGATATTTATTGACTCATACAATTGACATTCAGAAAGGTGTTCTATCAGGTTGAGGTCAGGACTCTGATTTGTTCTTTCACACCAAACTTGCTCATCCATGTCTTTATGGACCTTGCTTTGTGCACTGGTGCGCAGTCATGTTGGAACATGAAGCGACCATCCCCAAACTGTTCCCACCAGGTTGGGAGCATGAAATTGTACAAAATGTCTTGGTGTGCTGAAGCATTCAGAGTTCCTTTCACTGGAACTAAGGGGCCGAGAACAACTCCTGAAAAACAACCCTACATGTTTCATGTTCCATGTATATGTTCAACTTGATAGAACACCTTTGGGATGAATTATAGCTGAGACTGCGAGCCAGTCTCGTCCAACATCAGTGTCTGACCTCACAAATGCGCAACATCAGTGTCTGATCTCACAAATGCGCAACATCAGTGTCTGATCTCACAAATGCGCTACTGGAAGAATGGTAATAAAAAAATCCCATAAGCACACTCCTAAACCTTGTGGAAAGCCTTCCCAGAAGTGTTGAAGCTGTTATAACTGCAAAGGGGGCGGGGCCAACATCATATTAAACCCTAGGGATTAAGAATTGGATGTTTGTCAAGTTTTATATGCATGTGAAGGCAGGGGAGCAAATACTTTTGCCAATATAGTGTATGTGTAAACAATTCAACACATAGCATAAAAATTGTGCTAAAAAGGTTTTTCCAAAAAATGCAAATGTCTCATGAACATTTTCGAAAAACGTTTCTGAAAGGTGAAGATTTTTTATTTTTATTTTTTAAAATAAATTGCGACAGAAGCACGACTGACACGTACAGGTACGTAGCTGGAAAGAAAGAGGACCAAGCAAACTAGATTGTGCCGTAAAAGAAGTGACACCAAACACACTCACAGGAGAGCAGTGAAAGAGAATAATTTTTATACCTTGCATAAATTTCCATAAATCAATCTGCAGTAATATTTTCCAATACCACATTCGTGAAAATGCCACAAGTTATGCACTGTACACTCCCGAAAAAGTGTTTTTCATGTACACAGAAAAGTCTTAGCATGTCTAAAAATGTGATATTCAGTATAAGACTCTATATGTCTCTAGTTTATATGAACCTCCAACCTTATAGACAAATAGTTCTCCTTCTCTGGTATTTGTATCCATTTAGAACACGTTATCTGTTCATTCTGCAGAACGTGTTCATATTTCTCCAGCACACCTCCATAGCTCCTACTGTTTTACAATGTATTACTACAGAACTCAGTGTACTGTTCTCGACTCTGTTCTCTTTCCGCCTCATGAAGGTGTGCGTCCTGGGCTAGAACAGAGCATTTCCTGTGTGCAGTCGGAGAAAAGAAAAGCGTTTTCATAATGAGGATATGAAAAGAATGCTGAAAACTAGCATCTAAAAATACCTAACAACTAATTATTATCATCAGAGTAATCATTAATACATCTCTTTGATGGAAAAGCAGATACAAGTTGACAGACAAAAGGAAACGGATAAACTGTGAAGCATTCAACACAAGAGATGCCTGAACATTAAAACATTAAGAGATATATTAATAAATACTGTGACTCACAGTCTATGACTCAGACTCATCCCAGCTCCTTCAGATTCAATACATCATTTAATCAGTTGTTTTTGCACCCATGACTAATCCCTGCATCCTGTACTGCAGAAAAAAAATGTAATATAAAAAAAACCAAATTAACTTTTAGCAATATAAATGCTCCCAAATTGAAATCTGTGCCAGTTTATATATTTAACCTGGTTTATAAATATACAGGGTGGGGGAAATATAAGTATTGGTAATAAGGTCCATCTTTCTACTGTAATACAAATTTATTGAAACAAATCATAAATAAATGTACTTTATTGCTTAGGAAAATCTTCTGGGATATTGCTGAGAACCTCCTGAATCCGTGCCTCCAAGTCCTCTAGTGTACAAGGCTTTGTTCTGTACACCTTCTCCTGAGATTTGGACTTCTTGGAGGCCATTCATGAGGTCTGCATCATCCCAGCCAAAGTCCTAAGAAATGCTAGTGGTGCCCTAGTGGAACTAAAAGTTATATAGCCATTAAATGTTATTGTTGGCCTTTCGGCTGATCCCATTGAGGGGTTGCCACAATAGACCAACTGATACGAACAACAACTCGGCACAGGATTTACACCAGATGCCCCTTCTGACACAACCCTCCAATTTTATCAAGGCTTGGGATTCAGCACTGCATCCATTGGCTGGGAATTGAACCCAGGCCTTTCACATGGCAGACAAGAGACCAACCATCAATGCCCTTTGATAGCCATTAAATGTAGCCTAGTTCATTTTCACGTACCCTGTACTGTATATAATGTAGTCGGGATTGGATGAAGAAGTCTTGTGTTGGATGTAACACCAAGAGTAAGCCTCCCGTTTGTATTTTTAAAGATAACAGAAAGTACCAGTGGAGTGTTTTTAACAATTAAACTTCCTCAGTGGGGTAAAAGCTCGACTTTGAGCCCCAGAGCTGTTTTGTAGCTGTGAGACTAAGAGGCTTTCCATGGCTTTTTTTTACACGACACACACACACACAGACTCACACAAACACAGAGAAACGACACAACTAGATGTACTTCACACAGCAGCTTCAGAGACCGTAGAAAATCAAGTCTGACTTACAGTACAGTCCCGCCTATTTGTTTATTCACTTATTTATCATATTTTCTTTAGAATGCATGTTAAATGCTGGCACATGCTACAACTCTGTCGGATTCTCACATCTTAATTTTTCTGACAGTAGGCAAGCTTTCTGTAAGGAGGAATGCGTTACATTTTAAGCACAAAAAGATTTACAGTTTCTTATTTCTGCATTTTTTCCTAAACTTTCATAAGAAAGTGAGAAACAGCTTGTTTCCAGCTGCTATAATATAACCCAGAACAGGAACTAACATGTTTTATGGATGTCCCATGACATTAAATGTATAGTATGGCAAGTTCAGAAATGTTCTGGAAATTAATTTTCTCCAGTTTAAATACTGATTTAAACTTAATGCTGAGTACATTAGTGGCATCATTGTGGATTTTAATACCTTGTACCATATTATAGCAAATAAATGTTCTAACACCCAGCAGGAAACAAGATGCAGTGAAATACCGTTTTTTATTTGTGTGTGTGTGTGTGTGTGTGTTCCAAGTCAGATTGTATCATGAAGATTCTCTAATGACAAATCTGTAATAAATAACTAAATAAAAATCCTTTGATCTGCTCACGTCATTAACCAGCATGATCCAGAAATGCAAACATCCTTCAAAGCAGTCCATTTGTTGTCTGATGGACCTTGCGTCTGATGGCTCACTCATTGAGATTTTCAGCAAATCAGCTTTATTTAATATATTAATAAAGTGTGTATGTGTTTATAACTAGGACTGCAAAATGGGCCAAAAATGCATACAAGATGAATACAGTTTCAATGTCTGAGTGGATTCAAATCAAACTGGGACTGTGATAAAATTTCTGGTACATGGAGATGTAAAAGAGACTGACATTTACAGAAGCACAGTATGTTGAGTGATGAGACTCTTAGCTGCAGTAAAACATTTGAACAGTGCAAACATTATAAAAAAGGCTGTACGTCCGTGAATGTCGATCCCGGCCGAGGTCGCTCAGAGCTCAATCATGAACGTTCAGCAAGTGGAACGCCTGATCCTTGAAAATCACTGGCGATATCTAAAGATCTATCTGTTTCTTAGGTATTTGGATTAAACAACAAAAAGAAAACCTTCCCAAAAGTGTTTGTCTGATGGTACTTAATTAATAACCTAGTAACTCTATCTATTCTATCCAATGACGGAAACTTTAAAGCACTTTAAAGTCGCTCTGGATAAGAGCGTCAGCCAGATGCCTACATCTAAATGTAATATAGCCTGATAACTTGTCGCCAACTTGTGGAAGATTGGACTTGTGGACTATTTGTCTGCATGAAATGTACACACGATCATTCATCAACACCACTTGCACATTACAGGAACTCGGCATGACCTCTGACCTCGCTCCATTCCCGCCATTTCCACATGTTTGGGCGATTAAAACAGTTGCTGGGAGGCCAGCGTTTCAGACTTGAAGTAGGTGGTCTGATCATGGCTCCAGTGTACTGAGAAAACATTCTACCTTGATATTATCCAAGCACTAGTGAAACGCTGCAGATAAGTGTACAGTATAAGTGTATCAGGGGATTATATAGAGAAATAAATGGGGGTTTTACTCTCATAACAGTGTTCTGTTATTCTGCACAATCACAAGTTGTTTAACTATTGTATGTTACATTATTAACATGCTGAACGCATGACCTCATGATTAACCTTTTGGCTATAAACATCCCTTAGCTTTAATTTCACTACCAAATTCTCCATTCATGCTGTGATAATTTCATCTCTTCCTCTTTCTAAATCCTCCGGAACTTCCTGTCTGTACAGTAGATCCAGATTTAAGTGGAAAACTCATACAGTCGTTTTTGAGCAGCACTGTTTAATCACTTCCTGTTTTACAAACTCGGAGAGAGAGAGTGAGATTGAGCTTTGTCCTGATGCAGCTGGGATGTACAGTGAGCTCACGTTCAAAAATGTGTAAATCACACCGGCAGCGAGGAAGTAGCCGTGAGAACGCTGCGGCTTTTGTCGTCATCGCGGCTTTAACAGCTCAAACGCGCTTGATTGCACCGCGGGGCTGCTGTAATACTCAAACCCTGAATGAAATTAAGAGATTAAGGCGGAGAAAGATTCTGGTTGGTTCCCAGGACTGAAGAGGATAAAATCAGAGTTGCATGACTACAATGCACTAAGCATTATGCTCAAAACCACAAACCCTGTGGTATTATCATCATCATCAGGGATTAGAAACCAAATGAAAACTTTACCTTGTAATTGAACCAAATTGCACACACGAACAAAATCAATTTAGATTGTTACAGAGTAAAAACATTATTTTAGAATCTGCTTAACCAGATTAAATTAGAAGAGGACCTAAATTCCTGAACAGATTTCATCAGTTACCGCCTGACTACAGGAAGATCTAAAGATTAAATAGCTGCCACAGGCGGCATACAATTAATTTTTTCCAATGATTCTGCCAAAAACGAATTGCACTATGAAGTAGAAAAACACTCAGATATCCTAAACGGTTCTTCAGTTCTTATACCCCTATCTCACCTGTGCGGTTTGACTCACGGTGAGATGCGGTGTCGGGCACCGTGAGTTGTCGGGATGCCCGCCGCCATTCCGCTGACGTTCCGCGAAGTTCGCCAAGGTCCGCAAACTTCCGCGAGGCCCGCCAAAAAAATGAAACATGTTTAACAGCGCATGTTTAACAGCGCAAAAACTTGCGGTGAATCATAATGAACCGTATTTACGGCCACCGCAGCAAACCGCGTTGGTGAGATAGGGGTATTATTCTTTTCTCCAGGTGTTTCTTCATTGATCTAACTTCTTCAAGTTAAAATTTCTGAATCTCTTGAATTCTGTTCACAAATACGCCTTTTTATCATTTCCCAGGAGCAGTACTTCACCCAAAACTTGAACTGATTTCTCCATGATTCATTGACCTTGCATGTCAATGTTTGCACACAAATTTAGCTACTCAAAGTTGCAAATCGCAAGACAGTATATCCATCTGTTTGAAACTAGTTTTGGCAAAACATTATTCATTCCATAAAAAATGGAATTAGATGTCAAAACATGTAATGTTTTCCATAAAGAGCCAATCAAATCACTTCTTCTCTCACATGATCAGTGAAGTGAAACTACATTTAGGCATTTGGCAGACACCCTTATCCAGAGTGACTTATAATTATTTATTTTTTTTATTTCATTATACATCTGAGCAGTTGAGGGTTAAGGGCCTTGCTCCAGGGCCCAACTGGTAACTTGGTGGCCGTGGGGTTTGGACCTGGGACTTTCCAAGCCGAATCCCAATGCCTTAACTATTGACCTTCCCCTGACCCCATTGGCTGGGCAAAATAGCAGCTGCTCTAAATGAACTAAATGCCGCTGAACTAAATGCCGCTGCAGTTTCCTCAGGTCCTGACATCAACTGCTGAACTTTTGGAGGTGCTGGTGTTGTAAACTTAACTGTTAGTATTTTAATGTTTTTCATGACTCTGGCAGCTATACTCAGCAAAAAACGAAACGTCCTCTGACTTTCAACTGTTTTTACTTTCAGTAAACTTAATGTGTAAATATTTGTATGAACACTAAAAGAG